>CBVK0101271994.1:0-24515 GCA_900067695.1 Picea abies | reverse complement strand
TGTCCACCACCAAGCATAAGAGTAGATCTCAAGGCTAGGGCACACCATCTAGGGTTTGAAAGCTAGATCTAGGGTGTAGAAAAATGTAGGAGGTGTTGGGATCAAACAAATAGGTGTGGGAAGCCTTGGGATTGATGCCAAGGAAGGTGAGAGGTCTCAAATAATTTAAAAAAAATCATTTGTGAAGTTTCTAGAAGAGGGGGGCGTAACTCCTCTTGGAGGGGGCAAAAAAAGGGTGAAAATGAAGGAATGGAAGAGAATTAATGAGAAAAAAGGAGTGGGATCATCCTAGGAGGTGATGTGGGGGTCAAAGGGAGTCATAACTTGTGAGAGGGGGCCCCAAATAAGTCACAACAACCTCCACCAAGGAAAAACGTCAATCCCCCTAGGGGGCCATAATTTTTGAGTGTAGAAGGTGGGTAAGGGGTTAGAATAGGTTGGAAAAGGTTGGGAGGGTTAGGTAAAGTCTAATCTTGCTCTTTTCCACCTTCAAACTAACCCATTAACTCTTTTTAACAAAATTTACAAAAATGACTTAGCAATTAAAATTGTTGTTTTGACTGACTTTGACTTCGGGTGGACAAATGCATAGCAAACTTTGTCCGACTGAGCTGAAACTTGGTCTATGGGTGTAGGGGGTGCCTTTCCATTTCTTTTGAGCACAAATACCCCTATAAAAAACCCAAAGACCCAGTTTTTACAATATTTGCTCAAAAAACATTTAATTAATTAAATAATTAAAATTCCAACCTTAGGAAAATTAATTAAATTTAATTAATTAAAAAAAACCTATTTAGACTCGACGAAATTCCGCGAAACTTTCTACAATGTCTAGCATGGTCATTTACATCATTCCTAAACAATAGATACCAAAGGATGAGATTATTATAACGCCGTTCACCACTTTGGAGGAATTATTGCATGTGTGAGGGAAAAACTCATGGGAAATCAACCAGGCTGAAAAGCCCAATTGACAACCTGAGGATAAAAAACCCTTGGTGAAAAAAACTCTCCCAATGAAAACATCTCAAGGTACCTGACCTAACTATGATCCATGCAGACTTATTACATTATTAACCCACGTAGGGGTGCGGAAATTTCGTTTACAAAAATTTGTGCTGGAGCAAAAAAAGCCCAAGTAGAACCAATACTGTCTTCGACATACTTGCATCTGATGATGCATATCTTCATGGCACATGAGTTGACCCCCTAGCTGAATAGGCGGTCAACATCTGGCTCCACATGGGGAGGTGTGTTCGATCTTCTCTCTTTGAGATGGAGAGCATATGAGAATCCAACATCTACAAAACAGAGTGCTCCCCAAAGTGAACACCAGAAATTAACATTAGTACACATTCATACATGATAAAATAAAATCAATGCTATAAACAACATTTACATAATGAAATATCTAAAGTACAACATAATAATTACAACATGAAACTATGATACCGAAAAAAAATAAAAAAAATTCTAAGTACATATTAACATAATAAATTGAAATAATACAAAATTAAAATACAAGGGTTAGAGATACGTTACAACCACCCATGCAATGGGTGAACTGATGCCGCAGGTGTCTGAATAATCCTTGTCCAGGATGACTCATAGAAGACCCCTTCCCAAGTTTTATCAACTTGAAACTTTTTGTGAGGAAGAACCAACAATCATCATCCTTTTTCCCTTCAACCAAACACTGGAATATGACAAGCCGTGTAAACTCTGATTACTTTGTTGCTCATGACTGTCAAGGTGGGAAGCCAACCAATACTCATAATGATATGACATTGATAAACTGAAATTGCCTTCCATTTCCACATAATTTTGCATGAACTCATCTTCTGGTTGAAAGGTTGAAAAAGAACAAACCACAGGAACCATCATACTATTTTCTTCAAGATTTTCAAAGTCATTCTTAAAAAAATTTGGTTCCTCGGGAGGAGGGTGGGGACTTGAATCATCTAGATATTCAACATTTTCCAACTCAAGATCCTTCACTTCCTCAAAATAGATGACTGATTCATCCATGGATTCATCCGAAATTTCCTCATGAACTTCCTTATCTTTTTCACTGTCAAGCTCAAGTTCATGGGGGTCTGGATATTCAATATAAGTCTCTGGAAAATTATCTTCTATGACCTCCAATTGATCTTCTAGGGCCACAAATTGTTCATTCATGGCTTCACATTGTTCAACAAGGGCAAACTGCATGTTTATAATGGTTTCTTTAAGTTCCTCAATGGGATCTGGTGGAATGTCAACTTCTATATCTGAGCCGATTATTTCTATATCTGAAAGATTTTTCCTCTTCCATTTTCCCATAAAATCATCAATCAACTCACTGTAAATTTCATCCTGATCATCCCCAAATCTTTCCAAAAAGTCATGCAGAAAGTCCCGTATGGTCTTGATTGATTTATCTTTATGAATAAGAAACCAATCACAAGCACTTCCTTAACCCTCCAAAAGAGTCCAAGAAAACAATCTCATAAGAGCATCCTCATGGATAGGTGCATCATGCCAATCATCAATTAATTTCCAAAAGGCCTTGATATGAGCACAAGCATCACCACCCTCATGAAATTCAAGCACATTATCAACATCTTCAGGTATATCATTAGGATAACCAACTATTTCTGAGAAATCTAAAGGCTTTGAGAGTTAACTCATTGAAAAAAAATCTGGGACCCAAAATTACTAAGGATCCAACAAGAAAGAAAACATGCTAGCTTCATCCAAAAACCTTTTCAAGTTTAAAGATGAAACAAACAAGCTGTGAGTTCCTTCTTGAAAAATGCCTTGTCAAATTATTTTTAAAATGGAGTTGCTAGATGACCAAGTTTATCAAACAAACAAGAGCATCAGACAAAACAAAAACAAGAAGGAAAACGAGAGTTAGATTTATTAAGTTTGGAACAAGAATTGGATACCAATGAGTGCTTCTTCTCCAAGAATTTCAAGTAGCCCACAAGGATTGCTCCTTGCAGTATACTTGATAGATTTGTTCAATGGAGTCGCCACTTGGAAAAGAAGCAAACAAAAGCAACCAATGCAAGTTCAAAGAATTTTAGTGACTAAAGTTTTTATTACTTAGTTCTTAAAAAAAAATTAAGTTAAGTCGTTTTAACCAAGGATAAATGACTTATTCCCGGCAACGACGCCAAAGATGTTGCCGTCCTAATACACACTTGCGAACGTGAGCAAAGTCCAAATATTCGTTTTTGTTCTATTTTAGAAAACAAATCCACCCATATATATAGAAGAATATGAAAAGAAAAGCATAACATAAAATACTAGAGGTTTTAAGTGGATAATAAAAGAGATTCCCAGATCTGAAATCTAACTTCAAACCCTTCGGTGACCTGCAAATTTCTTGAAACAATGCTACAGAAAAGAGAAAGGGGTGAGCACATACATGTTATAAAACAAAATACTTTGTTAGATCTACAAGATATACTCAGTAGATCTATGTTAATACTACCAAAAGATCTACTCAAACAAAATACTTTATTTGGGATCCTGACTCTAGATCTACAACAAATGAAAACAAGAAATAAGAAGAACAAAATCACCTCATTAAGCAATATGGCACTAAGAAGACTCTTCACACCATGTATTCTCCAAAGTTTTCTGTATTAGAAGCAAGTTAGAACAAATACTTGCCCAAGCTTGAGAAAAGAAAGAGAGAGAAAGAAGAATGAGAGAGAAGAGTGGGAGAGAAGGAAGAGGAGAAAAGAGAAATGGGTAGAGTAACCATGCATTGAGAGAGATCTGTGAAATGAGGGAGGTGAGACTCTTATTTATACTTGGGAGCCAATAGTTACCCCTCTTGGATGAGTTACAAAGTGTCACACATTCAAGAGAAATAGACAAAGTCAAAGAAAAGTCACTTTTAGGGTTTTGGTAAGTTAGGGTTTGAGGGTTGAGTGAGGAAAGGGGGAAAACATCTTTTCCTATGGTCAAACATTAAGTTAAACACCAAGGAGGGCTAATTTAGGGTTTATGTGGCTTTTTTCACTTAAACTTTTTAATTCCCACATGTCAATTAGCTAGGGGGGGTCTTTTAAGTGGAAAATTACTTTTCCAACTTAGGAAAAAGGTTAAGAAACCTTTCCCACTCTCTCTCAAACCTTTTTGCTTCATTATTACAAACAATTGACATTTTGACTATGTCAAATCAAACAATTAAATTGCTGTCTTAGATTGACTTAGACTCCTCATGGACAAACACCTAGAAAAACTTGTTCGATTGAGCTGAAACTTGATCCAAAGGTGTAGGGGGTCTCATTCCATTTCTAGTGGAAAAACTCGGCAATGGCAAAAACTTGGCAAGGGCCTAATAACATCGCCTCGGAAAAAATTGGCGAAAAAATTGGAAAAAATTGGAAAATCTCGGCAAACATTAAAAAATACATAATTTATTCATTTGTTTTCAAAATTTTAAACATTTTTCAATATATAAAGCAACAACAACATCATATAAACAGATAGGCACATAAATATGGAGAAAAACCCGATATATATTATATAGTGGATGCCAAACAAAAATCGATACATCAAAGTCATTACTGAAAGTCTGAAATCAATACAAATTGACATCAATGATCACATATATAAATGTATATGTCCCAAAACTACCCGGCCTTTGCACACCTCAAAAATACTTGATGGCCTCCACAAACTTCTTCCCTTGCTGCTCCACACACAAAAAAAAGAATGAGAAAAAAGAAAACAAATTGGGCTCTTTATCCCGTTTTTTTTTCCGATTTTCGCCGCTTTTTTCCCGATTTTTTTCAAAAAAACGCGTTTTTTTCTCTGACCAAAAAATTGCGATTTTTTTTTGAAAAAATCAGCAAGCCCAAAAAATCGCGCTTTTTCCGATTTTTGCCGATTAATCGACAATTTCTTCTACTAGACGAGTCATACCCCTATCGAAATTCCCAAGGACCTAGTTTTTACCATTAAATTCCGCAAGACTCTAGGAGATGTCTAGCATGGTCATTTACAATATTCCTAGACACTAGTTGCCATAGGGCTCGACCATTAGAATGCCTTTCACCACTTTGGAGGATTATTGTGGGAGTGAAAAACTCAAGGGAAATTAATAAGGCAGGTTAGACCAAATTAATAACCTGAGGAAAAAAAACACTCGATGAAAGGGACTCCTCTAATGATAAAGTCCTAGGCAACCAACCTAAACTATGATCCATGCAGACCCATTACATTATTATCCCACGCAGGGGAGCGAAAATTCCAATTACAAAAACACGTGTTGAGGCCAAAAATGCCGAGTAGAACCAACAAGTCTTCAACTTGGTAGCACCATCTGGTGCATATATGCATGGTACATGGAGTTGACCCCCTAGTTGAATAGGTGGTCAACAGTACCAACAGACAAATCTAGCAGATTTGAGGTACCAACAAGTAGATCTAATAGATTTGAGGTACCAACATGAAGATCTAGCAGATCTGAGATACTAGCAGACAGATCTAGTGTAGATCTAAGGTACCAACAGATAGATCTAGCAGATCTGAGGTACTAGTTGTCAATTTCCACATGCAACCTTATGTGACTAATTTCAGATTTGAAAATTGCTTCCTAGTGAGCTAACATAAACGCTAGCTATTAATCACTGAACAATTTTACACTAAAATTATTGACTGAAAATATAACAGCGGAAACCACAAGATCAGAGATGAATCATCAATACACATGAGACACAAATTTTCTATTTTATAACTTTGTCAAATTCATAAATTCTGAGGGCAAAACTAACCCTCCTAGCCAATACAAATTCACCAAATATGAGGACAACCTTGTCCTCCAAAAATCAGAAAAATCAACCAAACCAAACCTCAACAAAATAACCAGAAACTTCCTCTGCCTCCAAATCTGCTCAGCTGCCACTTGTATGACCTACTGACGTTAGCGGTACACACCTGTCGTACCTGTCTAAAAATTCCTTCACAAGTGCGGCCTCATCAACACATGTGGTTGTACTTTCCTCCCACACGTGCATCTATTTCTCTTCCTCTTCCTTACACGTGTGACGTCACATGTGTGCTCTCCCTGGTTGAGAAAGAAGCCTTCCTTGGCTGAAAACAGAAACAAAAAATCACCAAGAAACCCTAGGCTAGATTTGCCACAATTGCAGAATTTCCCTTGTTGAAATTTCCAAGCTCCTAGCACAAGCGCACTCTCACTTATGCTAACTCCATAACTCCATAATGAGATTTGTCACGATCTCTCCTCCTTATATAGGAGTCCAATGAGTGAGTTTAGATACCCCTTCTAAACTCAACAAATAATTAGAATATTTTATTCCTCTTTGTGGGTGTGAAACCCCAACACAAGCCCAATAGGCAGATCTAATAGATTTGAGGTGTCAACAGGAAGATCTATTAGATCTGAGATATCCATAGACAGATCTAGTCTAGATCTGAGGTACCAGTAGGCAGATCTAGTAGAGATGAGGTACCAACAGGAAGATCTAGGATCCGAGGTACCAACAGACAGATCTAGAGTAGATCTGAGGTACCAGTGGGCAAATCTAGTAGATTTGAGGTACCAACAAGCAGATCTAGCAGATCTGAGGACCATCAGACAGATCTAGTGCAAATATGAGTTACCAACTTGGAAATCCAACAGATCTAAGGTACCAACAAGCAGATCTAACAAATCCGAGGTACCGACAGACAGATCTAGTGCAGATTTAGGTACCAATAGGCAGATATAACAGATCCAAGTGTCCTGCAGAAAGATCTAGTAGATTTGAGGACCAAGAGGCAGATCTAGTGCAGATCTGAGTGACTAGCAGGTAGATCTAGCAGATCCGAGGACCAACATGCATATCATGTTAAGCACCTAGTTATGTTATATTGAATAGAAACAAGAATATCACAAGAATTACCAGCAAAACAACAAAATATAGAGAATAGCACCTCAAAATGATACCTTTATTGAAACAAAATAAATTTTCACTTGCTTCTTTGAGGGGGAAACCTCCAGCAAAGAAGAGCTCTGTTACAATAATTCTCAAGACAAAGATTTCTCATTCCCTCGACTCCTATTTATATTAAATCTATCTATCCAAAAGAAAAATCTAGAGGAATATCTTTCTAGAAGCGGAAGCTTCTATTAGGTCTTCTTACATTCTCCTTATTCCTAGGCCTTATTTATTTATATCGACCTTTATTGCATGGAAAATACATTATTCTACCTATGTGAGGGGTTAGGGAGGTTAGGTCCTGTTATTGGACAGTTTGTAGTTTAGGTCAGAGGCTGAAGGATAGAGATCAAACTGGCGTAACAGGAACCTTCCCCACCCAATGTCACCTCAATGGGGAGGTTCTTTCTGTTTAGGGAGGTTAGCCCAAAGGAGACGTCCCCGACAACCTGGGGTTTTGAAGAGGTTAAGGTATAAAGCAAGGTTAAAGTTTCCTCCTCACAGGTTACCACCTAAGTCAGATAGTCTGGCTAAACAACCAATAATGAAGTGTATGTCCAATTGAAAACTCCTGCCTGGAACAAGACAACAGTAATACAATATATATGCAGGCTATAACTCAAAGGGTTAGTACTTCAATAACTATCTGCTATTATTTAATAAGCAATGCAAAGCAATAGACACCAATGAAGTCAACGTTTTGTCAATTAGCTATGAAAGAGCATCAATTCATCAATATCTATCAGGATGATCAAGCCTACAATGTATCCAATCAACAATTTGCTCAATAAATGCTTCAAATCATCATTAATTGCCTATATTCAACTTTTGCTGCGTCAAGATGAGATAACCAACTATGACGTCAGCCCTAATTAGGTTAGTTTGTTTGTTAGGGTTTCAAAATTCAAAGTTTTGAGTTTGGTTTTGTACACTAAGACTTCACCGTTGGAGGTTAGAAATCAATGCCTTAGGGTATATGGAGTCAAATAAGATAAGGGCACAAAGTCTTGAAAGGATGAAGACTTAAAGACTAGAAGGAAGGATTCTAAGGTGCTGCAAAGGCAGTGCCCTAGAATCAAAACCCTACGGGAAAGAGGCTCACTCCGGTGTTGCTTAAGCAAGGCCTTGTGCTCTTTCCTCCTTCTTTAGGTCAACTTGGCAAAATGGCTAGCATAAATAATAAGTCTAAGGGAGAAAGTGTTATAAGGACAAGGCTTTCAAACCCTAGAAGATGATGGCCCTAGGTGTAGATAACCTAGGCCTAGGACGCCACCCTCTTTCAACCTATAAACTTCAACGCTAGCTTGAGGGAAGAAGCAAGATGAGTGTAGCAAAGGCTAGGCTCAATCCCTCTTCTTCAATGGTTGAAAAATCTCTCTCTAAGGGGACATGTAACAATGACCTACTTGTGTGCTTGTTACCTAGGGTTTCAAATAAGCGATTTAATAAGAAAATGCAAGAAATTACACCTACAACCATTCAATTAAGAAGTTTTGCAAGAAAATCACTTACATATCATGAAGAGAAGCATAAGCAAACCGTAGTTGTAAACCTTCCTTGAGAGAAATGCCATAAGATGCCAAAAATATCCTTCCAATAACAAGTGCGCCTCACTTAGCAAGAAAATATACCCAAGAAGGGCGCAAAATTCAGCCCTCACAAGTGTGAGTGAATTGTGTTATGTCAAAATGAGGGAAAACATCTTCAATTTATATCATCCAATGACCTTTAATTAAAATTAGGTCATTAAAATAGCTGACAAGGCTAATAACTAAAAATCATACTATTTTACATTAA
This sequence comes from Picea abies, assembly GCA_900067695.1. NCBI lineage: Eukaryota > Viridiplantae > Streptophyta > Pinopsida > Pinales > Pinaceae > Picea > Picea abies. Next base: position 15,771 of record CBVK0101271994.1, on the reverse strand, counting down.
ACTGCTAAAAGAAAACCCTAAATGAGCAATGAGCAAGACGTCTAGCCCCTTTGAGGGAGACGTTGGCCCTTTTTAGGGCAAATCACAGCACCAGATGACAAACGTTGGCCCTCTTTGGGCCTCCAAACTCTGCCACATGTGCCAAACCGCCCTGTCAAACTGCCATGCGCTGGAGGTGACGTCAAGGGCCTCTAGAGGACGTTCTGGGTCAACAGAGGGACACGTTCCACCTGCAGTGGGTCAACCCCCTAGGGCTGGGCTTAGCCAAGGCGTCCTGGATGAAAAGGTTCTTCTTCTTCTCTCGTGCAAAGGCTCGATCAATCACCGTCCTGTATCTGCCCCTGATGAGGTCCCAACAACCATCTGATGGGCTCTTCAGCCCCATGGAGGTCTGAACTAATCATCTCGCCATGTGTACCGGTCCACTTGGTACTTGTCCGTCGGGCATAGTCCTGCACATCAAAAACGTTGCCCTCCATGGGCTCATTAGTCCTGGGGATCATAGCAGTGTCAATCATATTTCATCATTAATTTTGTCAAATGCATGCATAAAACCCCTAGCATATCATCTAATAGCTCAAAGACATTACAATGACCTACTATACAAAGCTGAAGAGAAAGACAAAATGCCCTATTGGGCCAGCATCCATAAGAAAAGGAAAGTTCCCAAAGGATATCATCCAAGCCATGTAACACGAGGTGGAGTGGTCAAAGGATGTCCAGACATAGTAAAAGACAGGGGTGACATTATCCGTGGGTGCCTTTGTAGGAGGCGAGCCGTACTTGTCATGGATGCAATTCTTTCCAAGCCCTTTATTGCCTTTATTCTTTCTTTTCTTTATTACTTTTTCTTTCTTTTTATTTCAAGGTCTAACTAGAGGACACTGCCTTGGCGTGGTGACCAGGCCTTGGCGTGGTGACCAGATCTGACAGTGTTACCCACAAGTACTTTTGCAGAGATGATAAGGCTGGCTCGTGATGAGACCCCCTTTCCCTTGGCCATGCAACCAAAGGTCACTGCCCTGGCGTGGTAACCAGATAATGGCAATGTCATACTGCTAGGCACCCATGAACATAATGGGCTGGCTCGTGATGACACCCCCCCATCCACCCATGAATAGCAGATAGTTATTGAAGTACTAACCCTTTGATTTATAGCCTGCATATATATATTGTATTGCTGTTGTCTTGTTTCGGGCAGGTGTTTTCAATTGGGCATACACTTCATTATTGGCTGTTTAGCCGGACTATCTGACTTAGGTGGTAACCTGTGAGGAGGAAACTTTAACCTTGCTTTATACCTTAGCCTCTTCAAAACCCCAGGTTGTCGGGGACGTCTCGCTTGGGCTAACCTCCCTAAACAGAAAGAACCTCCCCATTGAGGTGACATTGGGTGGGGAAGGTTCCTGTTACGCCAGTTTGATCTCTATCCTTTAGCCTCTGACCTAAACTACAAACTGTGCGATAACAGGTCCGTAACATATCAAGCACATATTTGAGTGTTCAACAGACAGATCTAGTAGATCTAAGGTCCAAAAAACAGATTTAGCGCATATCTGAGTGATCAACAGACACATCTAGTAGATCTGAGGACCAATAGGAAGATCTAGTGCAGATCTCTATGTTCAGTAGACAGATCTAGCAGATTTGAGGTCCAACAGGCAAATCTAATGCAGATCTAAGTGTTCAACACACATATCTAGTATGTTTGAGGACCAATAGGTAGATCTAGTGCAGATCTGAGTGGCTATTAGACATATCTAGTAGATTTGAGGTCCAACATGAAGATCTAGTGCAGATATGAGTGTCCAACTGGTTGAAAACCTCAATTTTGAGGTGTCCTTTTAAGTTTTGATCATTGATGATAAGCTGATTTGAAGGACAAAAATTCTTGTGTACTTGGAAGGTTATTTTTCTTTAGCTGTGTATATTTTCCAACTATATGTGTGACTGTTGCATGTTCAAAATTTTAAGTTTGTTATTAAAGTAATTCAAGATCTGAGTTATTTTAAAAGCAACATAGGATAACAATCACTAGGGCTAGAAAATTTCATATCGCTAGCCTCGATGTCTACATGCCCGGACTCAAACCCTAGGTCTTCAGTGCTTGCATTAACACAAGCATCAATACCTCCATGGAACCTCGAGAATAAAATAACCGAGTCTTCTTCCAAGCAAGGCATGACATCAAGATCAAGACTCATCAAGCTAGCCTGTCTATGATCTTTTCCCAACTTCCATGCATCACACAAGAACAAGTCTACAAAAGCGTCCAAGATGTTAGCACTTCTTGTCATCTCCTCTACTAGGGTTGGAATCCTAGCACTACAACAAGGGCTACAAGACAAATCATCATCACCTCCATTTTCTTGTTCTTGTATACAGTTTACTTGCATAGCTCAAACCTTATCGTCACAAGAGCAAACCCTAGCATCTCACAAGAGCAGTTTCTCCAAGAAGATTTAGGACATCTCCCTCTCTTTTGTCTTTCTCCTAGGGTTTACTCACTAACTCTAGTGTTTACCCCCCTACAAGATGTCTCCAAGACAATTAGAAAGATAAAAAAGAGTACAATGATGATAGTGATTACAGGATCTCTCTCCTCCCTTCATATATAGAGTAGGTGAGGGAGGCTAACATAAAACAAGGACTTATGTACATAAAAGCAACCAACAAGGCAATCTCACATGGAGCGCTCTATAATCCAAGGATGTAGAAGTGTCATACTAGGGTTCATTCAACCCCCAAGATGAAACACCCTTGGTGCATAATGCTCCTTGGGCTCAATGCCCCTCCTCCAAGAGGGTGTGCTCTCTAACACACTGTTAGTCCAATGCTCCCTCTTCCATGGTAGTCGCTTATCCAAGTGTCCTCATGCAAGACAATCCTCCTCTAACTGTGTGCCATATGTCCTTCTGCAACCAATGCTCCTTGAGATGTGTGTCAATTTGGTCACTAAGCTCCAATGCTCCTCCTCAACATATGTGTTTAGGTCCATAACGAACCTCCATCAAGTATGCCCTTCAATCCAAGCATCCTCAAGTCATGCACCCAACCTCCAAGGTGTTTTTCACATTGTCCCAAGCTCCTAGGCTAAGTGCCCTCTTCCAAGTGCGTAGTGCTCCTCCTCCTAGGTAGGTACCTCTCCAAATCGAACCACCAACTCCCCCATTCCATGTCAAAGCAAAGCCTCGTTATCACAAAAGAATGTCCTTGGGCATTTAGTCCCAAGGGGATAGAATGAACTCTAAGGAAAAGTCCCAATGTCACCTCTAATAGTCCCTCTCACTTTGGGCTAGTAACTAAGAAGAAAGAGATGATCCTCTTGAAGCTCTTGGATCAGGACAAGGCATGTAGAGACTGTGATCTATGTCAGAACACTTGTTTCCTATTATAAGTGTATGATTATAGACAACATAGGAAAACATTCCATGTCAAACAAAGTAAAGAATTGTTATCACTTGAAATTTTACTCGGGGATTTAGTCTCAAGGGGATTGAATGGACACTCTAAGAAGGTGCCTATGTCACCTCATAGAGTCCCTCTCACTTCGGGTTAGTGCTTTCTAGCCTTAAGGGGGCACCCTAGTGATTTGAGGTAAAAATTATTCAACTGAGTCCTGCAAGATACATCAAATATGCAACAAATACTTGATGTAATCTTTAAAAATAACACAGATTGCTACAACTAAATACTTCAGGACAGCAAGTACATTTCAGATTTAAACCGAAGAATGTCAAATCGTTATTAATCTCATGTAAATCTGCAATAAAAAGGTTACAGATTCGCAAGTTTGAAACTCAAAATCTGCTGTAGAACTTCTTTCTTTTATTTGTTTTGTTGATCAATACCTTAAATCCAATGGGCATGGAGTCAAAGAAGAGTGAAAATTGATTGGCAAGATATATACCCGAGGCCAACAATTTAGGAAATTCCACATCAATTAATCAAAGTCATCAATAAACAAGAATTGGTCGCTGAAAGAATGTTACCTTAATTCCAGAGTTACCAATAGAAACTCTGAAGATATCAGCTTCACATCATGAGCACTTTAGGCGACAAACTTTCACTTCTCAAGTAATTTACTCACATCATGCTCGGGGATATGGTCGCATGAACATCATGGGAGCAACCTCCAATTCCGAGTCACAAATTTGCTCAATTCCGAGAAATCCGCTTGAGAGAGAAATAAACCAAAGATAAATGTGCTAGTGAAACTCAAGTCAAACTCCAAGTTAAACTTAGCTTTTTCAAGCAAGGTTCACTCATCTCTATCTCACAATGGATAAGGTTCAATATGAAAATAGAAAGCATGTGGTCTGTTAAAAAAAGTGCCCTAGTCCACAATTAGATTAACGTGTGCATGAATAGATACTTGTGTGGAGTACAAGCAAAGTCAATAAATCATCCTCCTATGTAGGGTGTGCCCATTTCTAGTTGGCAAATACGTCAAATGAAGTCATAAATATCAACTCAGATGCCTCCTTAGATATTGTGCTACCCTTCCGTGAATAAACTTGGCTTAAGGACCAGGCTGCTCCAAGATTAGCATGTGCATGAACTGAAGTTAAACTAAACTCAAGTGAACTCAATTAAGTCAACTAAAATGAACTCAAGGAGTCGGTTGAACTTAACTGAATTGATGGTGAAGTCAAACTGAACTTCCTCTAGGTAGGGTGCACTTCGACATGGATTAAAAAATAGGTCACGTGGAGCCAAAATTAGAAGTCAATTGAACCTTCTCAAAGAATGTGCCCTCCTCTCAACAATAATGTTGCTTGATCCACAAATCAATCTGGAAAAAGCTTGCTTGGAGTGCAATCAATGTCAAATGGAAGCAAACTTGGAGTGCAAGGCAAGTCAAGCTGAAAATGTACCATCCAAGAATTGCTGCCACATCTTAGTGACTTGGGTAGCAAGGAGCTTGTTCTCCAAGCAATCTCTAACCTATGGTGCACTACACATTTGGTGAAAATACACTGAAGCTGAAATTAAGAAAGGGCAAATCGCTAGGTTGAAGTATGAACTTGAAAATATCCTATGGGCAACCTCAGGATAATTGTTGCTTATAGAATCAACAGAAAGCTTAATTTTGACCTAATTTTTAGATTTCTCAGAATGACTTGAGCTTTGACCACAATTATGTTCACCATAAAGGGTACCCATTAATATGACCAAATTGTGAAATGTAGAAACTCTAATTTTGACCTAATTTTTCACCATGTTCCACCAAGTTTTTGGGACACAGGCACGTGGGAGTGGGAAAATGAATCCCAGAGATGTGTGGAAGCATTCCCCAAATTTTACGAAATATTGTAGGGGATCTTGGGGTCTTTGACATAGGGGACATTGCCCGAAATAGTAAAAAATTAAATTTAACATATATGTAAATCGAAACATAAATCCTTGAAATCTTACAGATAACAGTGCATCGATAACATATGTCATTACATGCAGCATAATAAATCATAAATGATTCATTTAATGATGTAACGACATAATAATCACGATTCACAAATGATCTATCACCATTGTATTTGTCATTATATTTAAAAAGATTTGGAAGAAATAGGTCTAAGTCTCAAGAGCACTGATCCGAAATGGGTTTTCTCCACCTATTGTTGCCATTGTTGTTGGGCATTTGACTACTTCTGCTCCAGCAGCTGCCTGGTTTGAATCCTCTTGGTTAAGGAGCACTAGTGTATGTTGACAGGTTTACTAGGGATGCTACCTATGAATGTGGGGAAGCATCCCTTGGTTTTCCTTGCGAGGTTCTCCTTGGAAAAGAAAGCCTTAAGATAACTGATCTAAGAAGAGGTGAATAACAAATGAGTATTACTACTCAAGGTATTGCCTCACTAATCTTTGCATCTAGTGATTGCACGAAGGAAAAAGGACCAACCATGGAATGTCACTATTTGAATTAGAATCATTTGCATTCTCCAGAATAGTCAATGCACACCGACCAACCTGAGTTGTGCATCATTACGCCCCTCCTCGTTTACCCTTGCATTAGGTTTACATTCATTTAATTTTTTTATTGTTTTATTGTCTTCTTTTTCTCCAAAAGATGTACTGTGGTCAAAAGGCAGTGTGGGAGCGTCTCATTTTTTGAGGGGTCCGTTACCTACTGTGTCTTGTTGCGTTCCCCCTGAAAAAAGGATGTGGGGAAATGCCCCCCTTTGAGTGCCCACACCTTGGAAGTGTGTCCCCTACCATCAGGAATGCATCCCCTTTAAATCTGTTTTTTCATTGTCTCAGAATACCATCAAATTTACCGTCCATGCTGTACTCAATAAAGTGTATCTTAAAATGTAATTATTTTTGAAAATACAGAGACCCTAATTTTGACCAGCTTGGACCAAAATTTTGATTTTCTATGATTGCCACAAAAATTGAATCATATGCACATCTCCATAAAGTCTGACTTTATCCTTTTGGAGTCTTTGCCTGCCCATGCATGTGCCAAGTAATGCATGTCCAATGTCTGCATGGAAAACCTGCTAAACATTGAAGATATCTTAACTGAAACACCATATATGATGTCCCTAGGTGGAACTGATCTTTGAAGAAAAACCGCACTGAAATAACCTATGTAAGACAACTCTGGAAATAAAGATATCCGATCATGTTCTCAGTCTGGTGTGAACTATTCTCTGAAGAAAAACTGCGCTGAATACCTATGTAAGACAACTCTGGAAATGCAAATATCAGACCATGTGTTACTCTGGCACTCACCAATTGTCGATGCCGAATCTACTGTGATTGTATTGATGAGCCATCAATGCCAAATCAACCAAGATGAACTTTGGAGAAGTCCATCCTGATCACATAATGTACTCACAATTGTGTTGGATTTTAACACTGAATCTGCCTAGGGAAAATTCACTGTTAACAAGCTTGCAAGTAGTGATTTGAAAATAACCTTTATTGCGTTAGACATATTGGGAACAAGGAATCACAATATAAATTGTGTATGTACCAATATGCTTTATTTAGGTAGTGCTCTGAAACAAAGGATGAAGTGCTCCTTCAGTTGCTATATTTGAGTGGTCTTCTGCACAAGCTCTGTGTAGAATCTGTTAATGTGCTTATCCTTTTCTGAAGATTCCTTACAATAAGCTAGCTTCCAATCTGTGACATTTTCCGTTTGCACATAGGCCCTGGGGTGGATAATGTTGGAACTTGGAACAGGACCAAGGTCTCCATAACATCATTGGTCAAAGCCCTTCAGCCTTGGATTATTAATCATTATGGAAATGATGCTAAAGTCTCCAAAAAAAATAGGGCTTTTGGTTCGAGTTTGAATTTGGCCCATTTTTTTTGTGCTCTTTATCTTCTTCATTTCGTTTGTCAAAATGTTTATAACTTTATATTGCTGTCTTTCTCAATTACACAGTTAATGTGCTAGAATCTGGGTTGTCTGTATTGTAACTGGTGGTTAATAGTCATGGTTGTTATTTGGTTCATCTTGATAGGTATATATATGCAATAAAAGTCCACAAAGTATCCAGCAAGGGTGTTTGGATGAAAAGATGCATAAAACAATACAAATGTTTGTGATTGCTTGATTTGCTGAAAAGTTCAGTTATTCTGAAAATTTCCATCGGCTATACCCTTTTCTCTGGAAAACATTGCCATTAATTGGGACCATTGCTTGTTTTTTCTGAACAGTAGTGGATCTGTTGAAATTATGTAAAATATAAAGAAAGAGTGCATTTCGAGTTGACTTATTCAGAGCGGATCAAGTATGAAATTATGTATAATATGCAATAAGGTTGCATTGTTGGTGACATTGTGTGTAGAACTATCCTTAAACCTGCAAGTAATTGATATGTGTAGTTTGATGTATTCTGTAGACTGTTGCCTCACATTATGGTCATTATATTGTTGCCTCACATTACAGCCATCTGTTCTGTATTTGCAGATCAAGACTCAGTGAGGCTGTTAGCTGTTGAGGGTTGTGCAGGCCTTGGAAAGCTATTGGAGCCACAGGATAGCGGGACACATATTCTTCCTGTCATTGTTGCTTTCTCTCAGGCAAGAACATATCCGCAAACATTTAAAGCTGAGAGCATCTAAGAAATATTGGTGCAGCTAGTAACTCCATTTTCTTCCATTCTTTTTTCTGCTGTCTCCTTCTGGTGAATTCTTTTGCTACTTGTGTATGGTGGAGAACATGCACAGAGATTCCATGATCCAGTTGATCTAGATTTGAATTTTGAATGTATACGAAAACCATTTTTTGTTAGCATAGTTGTTGGGCCAAAGAATTGCAGCAATGAATACTGAATACCTCAGCTCGCTTTAAATGTCAACCCAGGGTTTGTGCAAACTTATGAGGTGCTGTGCACTATGCATGCAACTACAAAGGTTTAATCTGAAACTAACATTCTGGAAAATTGCATAAATGAAATGTTCAACTTTGACAACTAATTCCTCAGTTGCTTCACACCATCAACCTTGTGATCTTTACTTTAACTCCCCTGACAATGGGCAAGGTCTGAGGTCATTTATTACAAAATAAAGAACTAGGTTAATGCATTGATGGAACTAGGTACTCAACACTAAAACATAATTGAAAGAAAACAGAGATGCATACAGAGGTTCTTAGTCCTCTCCTTCAGTGGGCTCTATTTAACGATGCCATTGGAACCTTTGTTTACACATGCAACACTGAAATATGTAACTGAATTGTCTTCTTCTCTTATTCAAAATCTGTCATAACATCACGGCAGTAGGCTGCCTTCTACTGCAACTTGAATCACCAGCAATACTAGAGAAATGATAACATAGAAAAATGTATGAGGTCCCTAATCTATCAGCCTATTCTCTTATTCATGTTTGAAGGGAAAACCTAACTAAACTCCCAATCACTCCCTTGATTGATGGGAGCTGTCCCAAAAATATGCATTGTATTTTCTGGGATTTTAACCTCCTTGTGCAACAAATATCTGTAATGTAACCAATAAATTCTCTCAGCAAGATCTGTTGAAGTTGACATGGGAGAACCCAAGTAGGATAAAATGCATATGGGTATTTGTGGCTACACAATGTAATGTAAGTGTGCCCATGTACGTTCAGTTTGAAAAATACTGAGAATCCCTCTTTGAGTGCCAATGGATTTGAAAGGGGAAACTTGAACATGATCTGAAGGAATCTAAAACAGAAAACCAAGGATCCACCAAAAATAAAGAACACTAGCCTCCAGATTCTCCTAACAAGAAATCTCTCTCAACTAGCATTGGTCACTCCACCAATAATCCAAACAAGTTTACTTTGGCACCCAAACTTGCATCCCACAAGTGTACAAGATAGTCTTTCACTATCCCCGGCTGAGCCCATTCTTTTAGACCTTTTCTAAACAACATTATGTTAATAACATGTTTATTAACATTCTAGGCAATTAATTTTGAGTCAATGCCTACAGGCTCTAAATCTGGAATCGACACCCTGGCATCCACATTAGAAAAAGGAAATAAATTAAATATGACTATCTTCTATCATGATGTTACTCTCAAACCAAAAAAAATGCCATCTGTCAAGAGCCATAGTAGTGAGTTTATGGTTGTCTCTCTGGTGTCTTTAATTTCATCAAAGATGATTAAAATGCAAATTCTCAACCATTCAACAGGAGTACAGAGAATCGAGATCATCTATTCTCTTCTCCATCCAGAGCCATCTGAAGCTAAGCACCCAATGTATGTCTCAGCAGAAGGACCTAAGAAACGTATCATCCTCCCCTTAAGCAATCTAATGAGACCAACTGCGAGGAGCTTCTATATTTCTGTCATTAATAATTATTGGTTTTCTGTTAATGTTAAGACTTGACTAACAAACGCACATCACTTGTTCTGATAACATTAACTGTCAGAAGTACATTAAACATATGGGCAACAAGTTTAGCCGTTGGCTGGTGGTATCCTATAACTTTCAATAGATAAGGAAACAATTGCTATATCTGTTTGTGGAAGTATCCAACGGTATAGAGTATTTCATAGTAGAGTCAACCTTTGAATTGGGTGTGTAATCCACACCATCTCAATGGTGTCATCTGCGTGGAGTCATTTAGGTAGGTTGATCAGTTTTAAACGCTGAAGGTATTTTGTTACAGTTACAACCATGAAATAGTTTTGGCTTGAATTCTAGCACTTAAATTCATTGCTTGCATGAATCTTTGTGTATCTACAGACTAGTGACAACTAAGAAAAAACACAATATCCCTCAGTTCTCCAAAACACAATATCCCTTACAAAATCAATACTTCTGGAATACACAGACCACTGGGTAACAAAACCATGGCTGCTAGAGCTGTTCACTATGAAGATATCAAGAAATACACTGCTCATAATATAAGTGCTATCAGAGGCTATCATGATAGACACAACATTGAATTAAAAGAAGGCCATTTACTAACCCATTCTACCTTTCTTGGATCAGGGGCTCATGCTGCACATGGCACTCCATGTGTCCACCACTAAGTACAGAAAGTAGCAACTTAAAACAATAAGAAACAACCTTCAGAGAGAAAAATCAAAAACTGAAACTAGGTGCCTTTACAAGTACTCTTTCTTTACTTCAAAACAGACAGAAAGTCAAGGAGAACAGAGCAACTTGAATTTGGGTTTCAATGACTGTTGATCAGTAAACCCTAAGAAGTGGATCTACGCAGGCTCAAGTCTGCAACTCTTGAGCTCCTTTCACGCCCTAAGCTCTGATACCATGTTATAAATAGGGTAAAATTGGAACAAAAATGCCTTTTTAAAATTTCTGTTCAATAGATCAGCATAGAAGATAAACAGATTTGAAACAAACAATATTTCTGAGTATAAAATAAACAATAGTTTACCTCCTGAATCAATGAGAGATGTACCTGTCACATGTGTAGATGTATGCCTCTGTAAGTATGCTCAGACTTAATTTAGGTTCATAGATCAAACCTCTAGGGTTTGATCTCTGTCAAAGAGAACTGTGGGACAGTTTTGCCATAGATAGGAAACCCCAATGAAAACAACAATAAACCACAGTCTTAACAACAAATAACCCCAACAGAAAATTAGATAACAGAAATGCCCCAGCAGAGAGAAATCTCCACAACACAGTGATAAGGCACAAGAATGAAAACTGTAACAGGTTGGCAAACCCTCCATTAGCTAACTGCCAAAAACTCAGATCAGGAATAACTGGACAACAAGTGTCAAACCCTCCAATAAACAGTGATTAGGCACATGGAGAGATCTGGACAGGTAAGCAAAAACTCCAACAACAAACACCCTTACTCAAAAATCTGGTCATCACACTGAGAAACCCCCACAGGGGACTCAACACTCCATGTGACAGCTAGAGGGAAGCATGTACAACCAAGGAGAGGGCCCAGAAAGAGGTCGCGACACCTCCACACAGGTCCGTGGCCCTAGAGAAGGAACCGACACCCACAGAGCAGGCCCGACAACTTAGAGGGAAGGCCACATCAACAAGAGGGAAGAGTCACTGAGGTAGCCGCAACAAGTAGGGAGATGAGAGAGTGAGCGTGTGTGTCAAATGCAATAGGGTAGGGTCTAATTTATAGGTAGGGAGAGGGGTTAGGGTAATTAGTTTTATAATTAATTATTGACATATAATTAATATAAATATTAATTAATATGTCAATTAATATTTAATTAAATTCCTAATTACATAAAAACCCCAATCACATGAAATAAAACCCTAGTCACACAAAATAAAACCCAATCACATAAACCAAGAGGAAAAACAAACCAACAAGGGGGGTACCTGTTAAGATAAAGTCAAGGGGGGTTCCTTAATGGCAAAACATGTCCACATGAGTCTCATAGTGACCTATAAACTTTATCATCACTGCATAAGGGGGTTGGTCATGTCCATCTGCATAGACTCTCCCAGGTCTCATGGACCATCCCGGGAGAGAGGAAGATGATCACACATCAATACATCTTGGTATTACACCAAGATCTACCTGGTCAAAGACCAGGTTGCCCCAGAACACATCTGGGGGCCTTAGAACACATCTAGGGTCTTATCCACCAAGGATCAATCCATGCATTTAAGAAAGGGTTCCCTGGAACACATCCAGGGGCCCTAGACACATCTAGGGACTTATATCAACCACCAAGGAACACATCCAAGGATCAATCCAAGCACCAGGCAATGATTACCTGGAACACATCCAGGGGCCCTATAACACATCTAGGGTCTTACTGCTTGGTCCTAGATCAAGAACCCCAATCATCTACTGGGGCCCTCACAAGGGTCTTTTGCTATGGTTCTCACTGCTTGCTCTCATACCAAGAAACCCCGGGAGTGTGCTGGGGGCCCTAGTCCACAACTAGGGTCTTTTCCATCCTCCAGAGAATGGATCTTGCAGCTGCAATAATTTCAACATACATAAAAAATAAACTGGGCACCCAAATATTTTGAAGTGTTCAATCTCAAGCTTCACTTCAGTGAAGGCTTCTTTGGGAGTTATGTTCTTCAAAATCCGGTGAGGACTCCTGTTCTGAACATATACTGTTGTCATGCATGCTTCTTCCCACATAATCATAGGAAGACTCTGATCATGCATCATTGCATTGGTTGCCTCAATGATGGTTCTATTCTTCCTCCTTCACAAATAATTTTGACTCTCTCTGAGTCAAGTGACTCCCTCTGAAGTCAAGTGACTCCTTCTGAAGTCTGAAGTATAACCATCTTCCTTTGTTGTTAACTTGCCTGGAACAAGAAAACAAAAAGAGACAAAACAAGAATATCTCCTAAAGGAGAATAATGAGTACATCTCTAGAATCAAAACAATTTAAGGATTGTTGTTACAGCTACAACACCTACTTGTAATGTAGCAAACTTTAGAAATGTAGGTTAGAGGTATGATAATTAAAACAATCAAACCTGGAGTCTTCACTTCCAGTGTGTTGTTCCTTTGAATGCACTAAGATCCTTCTGGATCCATGACTTCAACAAGGTTCCTTCCTCGTGCAAGTACCCTCATGACAATGATACAAATAATATATACAAGTGCATGCCTGAGGGTGTTGATATGATTTCTCCAATGGCACTTGGTTGATCTCTGCCCTCTGACATCTTCATGAAGATGGTGGCCATGGTGTCACTATATTTTCAGATTCTTCACAAGCCCTTGTCAACTGGGCTAGAAAACCTAACGGCTAGGCTAGGCTAGCAACCTTAGGTTTTGTTGGGCTTATGACTGCCAACAATAAGCCTTAAGAGAGTCACATGAATACTGGTGGGTTGAAAATCTCCTTCAATGAGCTACAGAAACCTTAAAACCAAAAATCTACAGAAAATTGCGAAACCCTAGGGACAAAAATCCAAAATGCTCGGAAATGCAATCCAAGACTTGCTGGAGGTGCACTGAAGGAGGCCGCACACTGCTGTACAACTTTTAGCCCCAGCATCCAAGTTTAAGGTGTTGAAACACCTCATAAAAGGAGGGTCGTATGGAATTGCAGCAAACCCTAGAGGGTCGTACGAAACTGCAGAAGAAGAGGACAACTAGCTTTGAATGCTTGTGTATTGGGTTCTTCAACACCTACGCTTTGAAACCATGTTGATTTTTCACTAAGCTAGGATCAAGCATGAAGTTCATTCCAATTTTAGCATTTTACTTGAACCATAGACAATTGCAGTTACACCATAAACAATTTGTTGTAGTAACCAAGATCACAAGAAGAAACACCATGCACAAGTACACAAGAAGTATCCTGGGAAACCCTTCTCAACAAGGGAAGAAAATCTAGCCAATCCTTTGCTATATTCTTCAAGAGAAAGACCTCCCACACCATAAACCTAGCACACAAAAGGGTGCTCACAAAGCCTAGAAGGCTAGCGCCCAAGAGAGCTATGCACTTCAGCCCTAGAACTTGTACTTGCTGAAATTTCCAAAATCACACTTGTATTGTGTTTCCTCAATGAGGAAATCACCTTTATTTATATTAGACTGGACATATCAAAAGTAGTGTCTATTGGCACAACAGGGCCGACCTCAATAACTCAAAATATAATTAATAATCACCATGTTAATTATCCTTTATTTTAATTATCTTTTACATCAATTATCTTTCACTTTATGGTGGGGTCGACCTGTACCCTTTACATCACAAATAGGGTTACAGGTAAGTCTGACTCTTAGACAATATAGCAAGGGATCTCACACACCCACTAGTGCCCAATCACTAGGGGCACGTCCACCTGTGCTCAACCACAGGGACATCCAAGTCAACAGATCTCTATCTCACTGCGTCTCATAGGAGAATCATCTGGACACACACTAACTAGTGCTCAACCACTAGGATCACATCCACCTGTGCTCATCCATAGTGACGTCCTACTCAACAAATCTCTATCTCACTACGTCTCATAGGAGAACCATTTGGAGTACCACATCGTTTCATCTCCGTCTCAGAGAGAACGACACACCCGACTCATGGGCTTCCTCACCCCACACAGGGGCACACAAACGTTCCATCTTCGTCTCAGAGAGGAACTACACACCCATCTCATGGGCACACCCAACCCATGGGCTTCCTCACCCCACACAAGGGCACACAACGTTCCATCTCCGTCTCAGAGAAGAACAACACACCCATCTCATGGGCACACCCAACTCATGGGCTTCCTCACAGGCCGACTCACTCAGTCTGTGTCCTGGAGGATCTCTCACGCAGCTGTAATCATCAACAGTTTGGGGCCCCGCCACAGGGAGAGAGCAGTGGTGGGTAGAAGAGAGACATGAGCACAGTGAGATGCTTTGCTTGTAGAGAGATGGGTCACTATGCAAGACAATGCCCCAAGAGGAAGAAGAAGTAGAAGGATGATTCAACAGCGACAACAAAGGAGCTTGAGTTCGATGCACAATTTGCGAGAGAGTGTGCATTCTCTACTTCTTTGTCAGTTGTCACACCATCTAGGGTCAGGTGGGGAGACAGAGTTGAGGATGACCTATTGACTCATAGTAGTGATTCAGAGGAAGCTTAGACTCAGTTTTCATGGACACCATCATCATGGGTGACTGGTCCACCTGGGACAACTTTAGTTTCAGAGATGCTGAAACAGAAGGTTGGTGCAGTGGCTTAAGAGCATTAGAGATTGATGAGGAGGAGAAGCAGGGCACCATAGAGGCTTGAGCCTCACTTGGCTACAGAGATGGGTAGATCAGATTTTGGTTCCACTTTAGGTGGAAGCTACTTGGCGAGAGGCCAAGTTGAGGATCTTGGTGAGATGCCGAGATCCAGGTACTCTTGGTGAGATACCAAGAGGGGGAGACTCTTGGTGAGATGCCAAGAGTAGTGACCATTGGCGAGATGCCAACAGGTAGAAATCTTTGGTGGGAGACCAAGGTTGAGATCTTTGGTTTGATACCAAGATCTAAGTGATCTTGAATAGGTGGAGAGACACTTCCATCTATAGATCACGCAGATTGAGCAGATCTGTGTCAGAGACTACTTTCATTGATCAGGGTACAACCATACTCACCAAGTATTTGCCAGTAGGAAACCATGTCCACTATAGGGATGATATTGGTGGTGAAGGGCATTTTCCTCGGTAAGAGGGAGTGTTGAGATTTGGGTACCTTGGAAGGTGGTCCCCTTGTGTTTGTGAGCCTCTAAACACAAGAGGAAAATACTTTGTACCATGTACCATGTACTTTATGTTTAATTTCACTTTGACTTAGGAGATTTAAGTCAAAAGTGAAATTTGGTCATTTTAGCATAAAATGACTATTAATTCACTTTGTGGGTG
>CBVK0101271993.1:0-18190 GCA_900067695.1 Picea abies | reverse complement strand
AACATTATTTCAGCTCTAAAGATCTCTAGGTGTGTTACATAATTTATGGTATGCATGTGCTAACATCTTGGTGACAAAAACTACATGCTAGAGCACCTAAATGGCCCATGTAACTGTAACAAAACAACAAAGAAGTTACTGAATAGTTTGTTGTTATAAAACAACAGCAAACCCTTGTTTGACAGTTGAAACTTAAAGCCAAGTTGAGGTCAAAGACAGACCTAGTTGGCAGCTTGTTAGGACCTGGAAAATCTTCAGATCTTTCACTTTGCTCAACTTCTCTATCAACAAGAGGATTCACAATATCAGATAAAGGATTGATAAAAATCCCAACTCCTCTGTTGGGATGATCAGGAAATTCTTCAAGAATATGTTGAATGTTTGCTTCACAGTGCTCTTGCTACTGTACTTGATCACTTGTACTTGCTTGAGCTACATCTGAAACACTTTTTCTTGGTAAAATTCTGTGGTGTTCTTTATTAGCAAATTGGAAGATGTAGAGCAGAAATAATAGATTTTACATAGATTTATCACATAAATGACATATTGCAACCCTAATAGCTAAATAAAGAACCAAAATACCACAAAATATTATACCTTTTTTTATGAGAGTGATGTTCACTTGCCTCTTCGAGGGGGAAACCTCCATTTGAGCAGAGCTTCAATTACAATATACTTCACAATACATCTCATTACATTACTTCTACTTCTTTATATAGTTTTGTCTAGCTCCTAGGAACATTCTAGAGATGAAACTTTTTAGTAGACAAAACCTTCTAGTAAGCCTTCTTTCAATTATTGTTTTCCCACTAGTACATGGGCCTTATTTAGTAGAGATGGCCTCCATACATAACAACCTATCTATCTACTTAAGGGGTTAGGGTAGGACCCTAACATGTCCTCCCCCTTAAAAAACAACATTGTCTTTAAGGTCAAAGATGGGGGAATTTCAGAACGATCTCTGCTAGTTCGTGTGGCATCTTCGAGTGGTGTATCCTTCCACTGTATCAGGACCTACTAGATAGTGTGTTGATAGAGACTATGCTCTCTTTTGTTGAGGATAGCCTTAGGTTGCAACCAAATGGAATCTTCTTCATCTAGTTTTGGAGGACTAGTTTGAATGGGATAATTAGATCTGACCACTTTCTTTAAGTTGGAGAGATGAAAGATTGGATGAATTTTAGAGTGGCTTGGAAGTTCCAATTTGTAAGCCACTGGCCCAATACATTTGAGGACCTTATAGGGGGCCATATAACTTTGGAGTAGGCTTCTGGTGGTGGTCGTCTTTGAGAGAGGTCTGCTTATAAGGCTGCAGACAAAGGAACACTTGATCCCCTTCTTCAAATAAGTGTTTGGAATGATGTTGATTAGCCTGTTGCTACATCCATTTTGAGCCATTACCAGAATCTTCGAGAGCGATGAGAATGTCGATACGAGTTGTGGGGGTTTTGTGGACATCCCACACCTTGAAGACTCCCGCGTAAGTAGGATAGTATTGATGGGGGATTTTGGCCATACATAACTGTTGGGTATGTGTTATATTCTTTGCACAATTAGCCCCATGTGTCGTACGTTGCATCAGGTGTAGCAGGGGGGTCACTCGAGGGGGAAAATACCCCTTTTTTTGGGTTTTTTTTTGTTCGTGTTGGGTGGTTTTGGCACATAGTTTTTTGACCCATGGTTTTTTAATTCTGGTTAAGGAATTAAGATTGTAATCTAATCCAAGTCAATGGATAAAGGTTTTGGATGCTGCAGAATCATATATATTGTATTTGTAAATGGTGAAGTTAATACAATGAGAGTTAAAGGTGCGGCTCTAAACATTTCTTGGTTTTCCCGGTTAAGGGTTTCCAGGGTAAATTTCTAAGTACTATGTGTGAATGTTATTGTTTTCTTTCTATTTTATAAAGAATATATGTGTGCATTGCTATAGTGTAAAGGTTTAAAACCTACATTTGGTATCATAGCAGGTTATGGGGTTCAGGAGGATGGCTTTGTTGCTAAGGATTTGATTATCTTGGGTCTGTGATAAACTTGGTTTCAATGGGAGCTCTACAGTGGTGATTCTTGTGGTGAAAGAGAATGGCGAGCAGTTCTAAAATTGAAATCGAGAAATTTAATGGGCAAAGATTTGAGCTTTGGAAGCTGAAGATAGAGGATCTTCTAGTAGATAAAGAACAGTGGGTTGTTGTGGATCCTGGTACTGCACCTACAAGTATGTTGACAAAAGACTGGTTGAAGTTGGATAGGAAGGCAAAGAGAACAATTCGGTCGTGTCTTTTAGACTTAGTGTTACTAAATGTCACAGGAGAAGCTACAACCAAGGCATTATGGGATAAGTTAGGGGCTTTGTATCAATCTAAGTCCCTAGTAAACAAGATTTTCCTGCGAAAGAAGCTATACCTTTTGAGGATGAATGATGGAGACTCTATGACAGAGCATCTAAATGCCTTCAATACTGTGGTAAGTCAGTTGTTGTCTGTCAACATTAAACTTTTTGATGAAGATAAGTGCATTAGTTTATTGTGTTCTTTTCCAAATTCATGGGATAGTTTGGTTGTAGCTATTGGGAGTAATGCAACCACATTAAAGTTTGATGATGTGGTTTCATCCTTGTTATCAGAAGAAATGAGGAAGAAAACCATGGATAGTCAAAGCACAAATGCCTTATCTGTAAGAGGACATTCCCTGGATATAAACAAAAATAAGTCCTTGAGTGGGAGATCTAATTCTAGAGGTAGATCTAAATCTCTAGGAAAATCCTTAAGGAAATGTTGGAAATGTGGTAAAACTGGGCATTAGAAGAAGGATTGTGAGGGAATGGATGTGATGACCTTCCTTCCATAGAAGGGAAGATCCCCTCGAAGGAAGGAGGGGATGTGTACTTGGTTTCTTCAAGCACACATGTAGATCATGATGTATGGCTGAACAATTCATGTGATTCTCTTCATGACTCCCTACAGGGAGTGGTTTTGTGAATATGAAAAGTATAATGGAAGTGACGTTTTTCTAGGGGATGACTTGACAGTCAGAATCATAGGACGAGGAAAAGTCAAGTTGTTGCTCAAGGATGGATGGATTAGAATGCTTATGGGGTTTTGCACATTCCAGATCTGGCTAGAAACTTGATATCTATAGTTAAGATGAGTGATGCAGGTTTACATACAATGTTTGAAAAGGAAACCTGCAAAATGGTTAGAGGAGCAATGGTTTTGATGAGGGGAGTTCGGAATGGAGCTCTGTACAAGCTGTTGGGAACC
This sequence comes from Picea abies, assembly GCA_900067695.1. NCBI lineage: Eukaryota > Viridiplantae > Streptophyta > Pinopsida > Pinales > Pinaceae > Picea > Picea abies. The sequence continues at coordinate 14,930 of CBVK0101271993.1, read as the reverse complement.
ACTATCAGTAATGGGTGTAACGGTTTTTTTGTTCCTAAGGGTGGAAATGAAAAAGACTAAACCCCTACGGTCTCTCGAGAAAAGACAATGTTGTGGCTTAAAAAATTGGCACATATTGGAGAGAAGGGCCTTCTTGCACTACACGGTAAAGGTATGGTTGAAGGTATCTCTGATTACACATTGGATTTTGATTTTTGTGAACATTGCATATATGGTAAACAAAATCGGGTAAGATTCTCATCTGGTGCTACAAGAGTAAAGGGGATCTTAGAGTTAGTACACAATGATATGTTTGGATCCATGCTTGTTCCATCACTAGGTAAAATTGTGTATTATGTTTTGTTCATTGATGATTTCTCAAGGAATACAGGGATTTATTTCCTCCGAAAGAAATCTCAGGGCTTTGGTAAATTTAAAGAGTTTAAGGCTCTTATAGAGAATCAAACACAGAAGAAAATAAAGGTGCGGAGGACAGATAATGGTGGAGAGTTATGTGGGAATGAATTCAAGGAATTCTGTAAAAAGTGTGGTATAGCAAGGAAAAAGACTACTCCATACACACCTCAATAGAAGGAGGTTGCATAAAGGATGAATATGATGTTGATGGAAAAAGCAAGGAGCATGCTTAGTAGTGCTGGGTTAGGACAAGAATTATGGCTAGAGGCAGTGGGTACTGCATGTTACCTGGTAAATCAATCACCCTCATCAACATTGTTTGACAAAACTCCCAATGAGGCATGGATTGGTAAAAAACCCTCTCTTGAACATCTCAAAGTTTTTGGTTGTGATGCTTCTATACATGTTCCAAAGGAAAATAGGAGTAAGTTGGATAATAAAGCTGAAAAGTGTATCTTTATTGGTTATAAGGATGGTTTAAAAGGTTATAAAATTTGGAACCCAAAAACTAAGAAGGTTGTCTATAGTCGATATGTTGTCTTTAGAGAGGTTAAAGATGTTCCCAAACATGAAGTCCCACCAAAAGAAAAAGAACCAGAGGCAATAGAGTTTGAGTTGGAGGGTGAGGAATCTGACTCAACAGAAGAACAAGAATCAGAAGGAGAAGCTCAAACTCAGTATTGAGGAGATCAGTTCAAGAAAGAAGACAATTAGAAAGTTACACTTCACTTGATTTTCGTTCTGGTTTTGGTTTGTCTATTATTGATGATAATCCCATAACTATTAGGGATGCAGTGGATTCAGAGGATGGTTAACTTTGGAAGATGGCTATGGTTGAGGAAACGACAACCTTGGATAAAAATGAGGCTTGGGATCTAGTTGAGTTGTCGGTTGGAAGAAATCCCTTTGGTAGCAAATGGGTGTTTAAGAAGAAGTTAAATGCAGAAGGTAAAGTGGAGAAGTATAAAGCTCGTCTAGTAGCAAAGGGATATTCCTAGCTAGAGGGAATTGATTTTGGTGGAATTTTTTCTTCTATTGCTAAATTGACTTCTCCAAGGATGTGGTATCAAAAGTTTTATACTTATATTTTGGTACTTGGTTTCATAAGGAGAAAAGCTGATCATTGTGTGTAGTTCAAATTAGTTGGTGATCATTTTATTTATGTGGCTCTGTATGTTGATGATATGTTGCTGACTGAAAAGAATAAGGAAATCATCATGGAGGTAAAAACTTAGTTGTCTTCTATAAATTTGATATGAAAGATTTGATAGGAAATCATCAAGGAGGTAAAAACTTGGGAGCTATTGAATGGATGAAACTTGTTGGCAAATCGCTCCAAGAATTGGAGTAAGGTAACTTTGTTTGTTTAAGTTATGGGTTCTATTGTTTGTACATTCTTATATGTGTGGAATTTGTTCTAGTATGTATTTGGTAGCCTTTGATTACAGGGTTTATTGTCAAAGCCAAGTTGTTGGAGCACCTTGTTTCTAAGGAGAGGATTCAAGCCATAGACCTGCTATTGAAGAGTGAAAGCTTACACCTAGCCTTAGAGGGAAGGATTCTAAAGCCTAAACATCTTTGTGAGTGAAGCTTGACTTGCCCTTATAAATCGACTTGGTAGTGGAGCTCCTATTGTGAGTCCCTGCCCATCTATCTTGTGATCTATTTTTTACTTAGTTAGGAGAAGCTATAAAGAATATCTTATTGTCTATCTATAGCCCTTAACCATTAGAGTGTCCTCCTAGATTGCATCCATGACTCCATATCCCAAGCAATATGGCACTTGATCCCTTTTATCCATCATCCCCAACTCTTTTCAAACTTTCCCATTTCCATTTTGATATATTGTTGTTAGGCTTCCTTTACTCACGCTCATACCACAAGAAGTGAGCCTAGCAACCATAGGGAAGCCCCCCTTGACTTAGTTCCTTCCTTAGTCTAAAGTGTAGAGGAGTGATGGTGAGGTGACAATGGCCATCCTCTTAGTTTCACTTCCCCATCTAGATGTTAGGAATTTTCATTTTTGGGTGTGAGATTGTGTGGTAGCACATTGGTTTGCATAGAAATTTCGTGGTCTGGTAGCAAGGAGTAGGGTTTTGAGGGTCTTAAGGGAAAGGGAGTGCCAGGTGCTATAGCTCTCTATTATACATGCAAGGTCCAACAATAGTACTCGACCCAATTTCTCGGGGCACTAACTAAGGAGGCTCGATCGTACCCTTAGCTGTACTACCCAATTACCTAGGTACTAGAGAGTAATCTTCCCGAGCGTTGTTCTCAGTGCCACTATAGCGGCAAGATGGTCGATTGACTTATCTGAAGGTGGTTTTAGGTAATCTAGGGGACTTTTGATATACCCTAGGGTACGCGGAAGTGAAATTTCGCATACAGATGTTGTCTGATGAGGTACTACTTGAAGGGGTACCAGCAGGGGTTACAAGGGTGTCCAACTAGGTGAAACCACTTGTATTTCATGCGTGTATTCTTCCCATACTACAGATTTACTCATTGAGTGATAGATCAATGTGTTATTTATAGATGTTAGATTACATCTCTATCCTGGTAAAAAAATCTCTAAAATATGGGATTCAGAAATTGTTTTGATGCCACTTATGGTATTCTTTATTAGTAAATTGGAAGATGTAGAGTATAAATAATAGATTTTATCTAGATTTATTGCAAAAATGAGAGGTTGCAACCACAATGGCCAAATAAAGAACTAGAATATCTTTATTGATGAGAGCGATGTTCACTTGCTTCTTCGAGGGGGTAACCTCCAATTGAGCCGATTTTCGATTACAATATACTTCACAAGACATCTCATTACATTGCCTCTATTTCTTTATATATTTCTATCTACCTAGGAACATTCTAGAGATGGAACTTTCTAATAGGCGAACCTTCTAGTAAGCCTTATTACAATTATTGTTTTCACACTACTACATGGGCCTTGTTATCCCCTAGCCTAGGGATAACTAGGGAGATTATGTCTCGAGGCCCACAGGTCCTAGACATGGAGTACCGAGAGCTAGATCGACTTGAGCATGGCCTTGGAGGGCCCATCCTTTTCCTCTTCAGTGCCTCCTCTATGTCAGCAACAACAACATCCATCACATTGGCCTGGTCTTGCAATAGAAATGGGTCTTGCCCCATGAGGTAATGAGTCCGGGTATCATGGTATGTGTCACTCTAATTCTCAAAACGTTTAAATACGTGCATTTAATTCTTTTTGCTTCTAACGTGTGCTTGGACCTTATGCCTTTCCACTTGACCACACTTGGGGGGAATGACATGTTTCCCTAGTAAGTTGTTTCCCATAGTGTTTGAGTTGCCATTGGGGGGATTCATGAAAGGTCATCGTTCGTTCCCACCATACTTACCACTTTTCATCTTTTTCCCGCTCATCCATCCCATTACACTAGTTCGAGCATTGGGTTGGCCAAATATCTAAGGGTTGTACCTTACCTTGTGGGAAGAAGGGGCTAAAGGCCCAGAGGGTAAAAGTAGCTGGCAAAAGATAAAAGCCAAAAGAATGAAACCTTGAGATGCTTCGTCCAGGGATCCCTGAGAAAGCAATAAAAAGCTTCTCAACAAGAAACAGAGGGACCCATAAAAAATAATAAATCAAGACCTAGTTGGAGGATAGGGGGTCTCATCACGAGCCAACCTATTAGGTCCATGGGCATGTAGCGGTATGACACTACCAACAGCTGGTTACCACGCCAGGGTAGTGGCTCTTGGTGGCATAGCCAAGAGAAGGGGGTCTCATCACGAGCCAACCTTCTCATTTCTGTGAAATGCTTGTGGCTAACATTGCCACCATTAGTTACCAAGCCAGGGCAATGTCCTTTGACTAGCATCTTGGAAGAAAAAGATTGAAGATAAAAGGAATGAATAAGATAAATGTCCACTCACCTTGTTCCAAGCTTGGTCTCGGGGATGAAATACTCCACCCACACCATTCTACAGTATTCACAGGTACCATTGTCCATTCATGAGAGCAGCAGGTCGTACCCTTGAGGGTTTTCCAGCAGGGGGCGCATCAATCCTTGGAGAGGAGTTCGATCCAGCTTATTGATAGGGCTTATTGACATTCTAACACCTGGGTATTACTTGCAAGGCCTTGTTCATCAGATCTGGAGTGTTTTGAGAGGGTTACTCTTTGTATATTATTATCTGGAGCTTTGGTACGTTTTTGAGAGAAGGAGGGCGCAACTGTGATTAAGATTTGTTCAGTGCAGAAGGTTTACACCTCGAATCTGACCCCGAGACTTCTCCTAGTGGCTGGTGGTGGCCCGATCTATCTTTCTAGAGAATTTCAGGGTATTTGGAGGCCTCCTTCATTAGGGGCTGAATTATTGAGCTTGACAGTATTCAGGAGGGCGCAAACTTGATTGAGGATTTAGTAGTTTGGAGGGGCGGACCTTTGCATCTAGACTTGAGACTTCAGGGAGGGCTTCTACTTGCCCCGATCTATCATTTGGTGGAGTTTTGTGCTATTTGGAGACTTCCTTAAACTGGGCTAAAATATTGGTCCTCTTAGCTCAGCAGTAGGACGTGCTATCAACCAGGGGGGTTTGCACTTGACCCTGTATTCTTCTTGTAGTGACCTTCATTGTATATCTAGCCTTGGGGGATTGCATCTTCTTGCCGGGAGCATTTTGTAGCAGCTCATATCTTGTCTATTCGAGCTATCTGATGTTATTCCAGATCTGCATCCTTCTTGTATCAGGTTCTTGCTTATTACATCAATGAAGGTTAGATCTTGTTGTTGCTTCCATATCTTGTGTTATCTTGTATCTTTATTGCTTGTCTTCAGATCTAAGCTTAAATAACTGAACTCTAAACCCTAAGGCCGAAACTTAAGAGGCCAACTTGCAAACACACATACACAAACAAGTAAATCAGTGGTTAGTTAGTGTTCCAAGCAAAAAAAATTGGCTTGGGAACATTATAGTGGTATCAGAGCTCTGATCCTCCCATCCTGTGAGGATTAGTGCATGCGGAAGTTCAGTGGCATCTATATGGGCAGAAGAAGGAAACATACAGGTGAAGCAGAGGCCGAAATGGAAGGATCAGGTGAGGACAATGAGCCACAAATACTAATAGGGATTGCTAAGGACTTGCAGCGTTCCATACGGGTATCACAAAGCGACCTTGTAAATCACCTGCAGGAAAACCAGGGGACAACACGTAGGGGACAAGCCGAAATATTAGAGACCTTAAGGAAGGTAAGTGACAACCATCAGTTGATATCACAACTCTTGATGGAGATGACTCATAAGGGGAAAGGCCCAGAATCTTATGCCAACATGGAAACCAGTGGATTTCATGGTAGGAACAAACATTAGCATGAACAATATGTAGCATCATTCAGAGAGAAGCCATGGAGGGGGAGCACCACAGGGACAAACAGGTAGCAAGATCACTCCTAGATCGTACCTGCCCTCAGTTACAGATGAACCAACACAGCCCAACCACCCATATGAGTTTGAGGATCAGTTTGATCAGTATGTCAGAGAGTACAACTCACTAAGCATACTAGTTCAGAGGCAGATTACCTTAGATCAGTTTTGTGGATTGAAATTCAGAAGCAAGCCCAGGTCGTACCACATGAACTATGAGCTAGAGCGCAGGGCTGGGAAGATGGAGATCCCCTACTTTGATGGTTCGGCCAAGATCACTGCATAGGTGTGGGTACAAAAACTAGACACTTACCTGCAAATTAACCCTATGAGGGAGATGGATGCCATCAAGTTCGCTACCATGTACTTGGATGGCAAATCTCATGGCTGGTGGTACCATGGGTTGACCACACTTGGCCACAATCAGATAGTGGCATACACAGAGTTTACCCAGAACCTTATTGACAGGTTTGACCAAGGGGATCCAGAGCTACATTTCAGGGAACTCACACAACTCAGACAGACAGGAACATCAAAGGTGTATATTGAGGAGTTTCAGAGGCTAGCAGTCATGGTACAGGACGTATCACAGTCTAGACTCATGATGCTTTTCACAGAGGGTTTGATGGAACCCTTAAAGGGTTGGGTTAAGGCTTTTAAGCCTACCAACTTGCAGGATGTTATATGGAGGACGAGAGATCTAGGCCCAGCTGCAAAACCGAAATTTGTGCCTAGACCACCTCTAAACACCGGAGAGAGAGACCAAAGACCAATGAATCCAGGAGGAAGAGACCCAAGGGGGTTTGACAGGGGAAGATGTAGGATGGATGAGAACACTAGAAGAGAATTGAGGAGAAAGCAACTATGCTACACATGCAAAGAACCGTGGGACCCATCCCACAAGTGTATGGGCTGTGGCAAGGCTCATTATATTGAAGTGACATCTGATAATGAGGAAGATGAGGATTTTGGCCACATCCAGAACATAGAGGCAGACACCATCGAAACTGCAGAAGAGGAGGCTACAGGTCACGACAGTGCAACAGAGGAGAAGGCCACGTTGGCATCCATCAGTGGAGCACCCAAGTTCAACACCTTCAGGATGAGAGGAGTATTACAGGGGCAGAAAGTTTCGGTGCTCATTGATGGGGGTGCTTCGCACAATTTCATTGACTCAACACTGCTACAGAGGAGGCACATACCCACAATTGAGTTTGAGGGATTCAAGGTAGAGGTAGCAGGAGGAAGCACCATGCCTTGTAACATGTACATTCCAGGGATGAAGCTTACACTGGGTAGGTGTTTTGACCCATTCCACCAGGGGTGCCACCAGATAGGGGATTTAAGCATATCATAGAGCTGGAAGAAGGGGCAAAACCAGTCATCACCACCCCCTACTGGCACCCAAAGAAGTACAAGGACGAGATAGAAAAGGCCATCAAGGAACTATAAGACATGGGTCACATTAGACCAAGTTCCAGTCCTTTTGCATCTTCAGTGGTACTGGTCAAGAAGAAGGATGGAACCATGCGCATGTGCATTGATTTCAGGGCACTAAACAAGAAGACTATTAAAAACAGGTATCCCATTTCGAGGATTGATGAGCTATTGGACGAGCTCTATGGGGTTGTTTACTTAACAAAGATTGACTTGCGCTCTGATTATCATCAGATCAAAATGACGAAGGAGTACATCCCCAAAACTGCTTTTAGGTGTCACTACGACCACTATGAATTCTTAGTGATGCCATTTGGATTGACCAATGCACCCGTCACATTTCAGTCATGCATGAACCACGTCTTCAAAAAGCAGTTGAGGAAACATCTTCTTGTGTTTTTTGATGACTTGCTAATCTATAGCAAGACTTGGGAGGAACATCTTTAGCATGTGGAACAAATCTTAACTATCATGGAGGACTAATCCTTGTATGCCAATGAGTCCAAATGTGAGTTTGGGATGATAGAGGTCGTCTACTTGGGGCACATCATTGGAGTTAAAGGAGTACAGGTACATCAAGAAAAGATCCAAGTGATAGTTGATTGACCCACACCTAAAACTCTTACAGAGTTGAGGGGATTCCTCAGTATTTGCAGTTATTACAGGAGATTCGTCAAGGGGTTCTCCCAACTTTGTGCACCCTTGACCGATTTGACTAAGAAAGGAGCTTTCAGGTGGAGTGAAGAAGCATGATCTACATTTGACAAGATGGAAAAGGTAATGAGCACATGCCCAATGTTAGCCTTGCTAGATTTCGGCCAACCCTTCACACTGGAGTGTGATGCATTCAGAGAGGGCATTGGGGCCGTACTGATGCAAAATAAGCATCCCCTTGCCTATGAGAGCCGAAAATTGAGGGGCCCAGAGCTTCTTTACACCATCTACGATAAAGAGATGCTGGCTATCATGCATGCTTTGGCCAAATTCAGGCAATACTTGGTAGGTGCAAGATTTGTGGTGAAATCAGATCACAATAGCCTTAAGTACTTCTTGTAACAGAAGGACTTAAATGAGAGGCAACAAAAGTGGGTCAGCAAGATACAGGCCTATGACTTTGACATTGAATTTGTCAAAGGTCAGAACAACATAGTTGCAGATGCATTATCCAGGAGGCCATCCGTTTATGCCATGATCGATATATCAGTTGACTGGAAAGCCCACCTCTTGGTAGAATACTCCAAGAACCAGTTTGCTTGCCAGTTGATGGATGGGAAAATACAGGATGACAACTTCAGAGTCATAGATGACATCATCTACTACAAGGGTCGGATTTTCTTGGTTCCTGAGTCAGCCTTCAAGGCCAAGATACTATAGGCATGTCATGACTCACCGGTGGTAGGGCACCAAGGCATTGTCAAAACATACAGACATGTGAGAGAACTGTTTTCATGAAGGGGTCTCAAAGAATATGTAATAAGACACATCAAAGAGTGCACTACTTGCCAGGAGAACAAGGATGAGCATACCCATCTAGCAGGACTGTTACAACCTTGACCCATTCCAGAGTGCAAATGGGAAAGTATCTCCATGGACTTCATTACAGGATTGCCGAGAGCATAGGGGAAGGACTGTATTTTTGTGGTGGTGGACAGGTTGACTAAGTTTGCACACTTCTTCTCCATTGCCATAGACTTCAGTGCAACATAGGTTGCAGATTTCTTCTTCAGGGAGGTCTTCAGGTCGCACGGATTGCCCAAGACCATTGTTAGTGACAGGGATAGCCAATTTATGAGCACTTTTTGGCAGGAGCTATTCAGGTTGGTTAATACAACCTTGACCCCTAGCACTAGCTACCACCCTCAGACCGATGGGCAGACCGAAATAGTTAATAAGTGGGTGGAAGACTACCTCAGGAATTACGTAGGAGGGCAGCATAAAGCATGGGTTAAGTGGCTACACCTGGGGGAATACTGTTGCAACACCACTTATCACATGTGCATTGGCATGACCCCCTTTAGGGCTTTGTACAGTTAAGACCCCCTCTCCTTTGTAGAGATTGCTTTTGGTGATAGTAAAGTTCCGATGGTACAGGATTGAGTACAATAGAGCCAAGACATACTTAGAGAATTGAAGGATCATCTGCAACGGGCACATAATCAACAAAAGGTCCAGGTAGACAAGCACAGGGTAGAGCGCACATTTGAGGTTGGTGACTTAGTCTACTTAAGGCTCCAACCGTACAGGTAGGCTTCTGTCAAAAGAAGCGGGGTAGAAAAGCTCCAACCCCGATTTTTTGGACCCTACAGGATCAGAAGGAGGGTAGGGGTCGTGGCTTATGAGCTTGAGCTTTCATCGGGCAACAAAATTCACAACGTCTTCCATGTGTCATGCTTGAAGAAGGCCATTGGCCAACACATCATGCCACTTGATGTATTGCCACCCTTATATGAAGAGTGACAGTTGGTACTAATGTCGGAGGAAATACTGGAGGTTAGGGAGAAGAAACTCCGGAGGAGGAGCATCAGGGAATACTTAGTCAAGTGGAAGGATCTGCCGATTGAGGATGCCGCGTGGGAGAGTCAACAGGTGTTATAGGAGACAGGCTCAGAATTGCTTGTGGGCAAGCAATTTCTAACAGGGGAGACTGTAATGTCCCCCACCTCTTGATGAAGAGATTTGGAGAGACTCAATAGTCTAGTCATCCCCATTAGACTATAGTCTCTTGCAGTTGGGGAAGAGTCAGCTAAACCTAATGTTATAATTTAAAGTTGACTTGGAAAAGTAAAAAGTAACTCACTGAGATATTAGAGCGCTTGAGGTTGAGTTAAGAGCTGAACTTAAGGGTTAACTTAACTCAACAAAAGATTAGAAGGAGGTATAAAGGGAAGCCTAGGGCGCACCTCTCACTCATCTTGGATTATTATGCATTTGGCTATTGGGCTCTTGAGCACATAGTTTTGAGGGTTTTGAGAATACAAACCCTAGAGAACAACTTAGTGGTGAAAGATTCCACTCACCTTGTTCCAAGCTTGGTCTCAGGGATGAAATACTCCACCCACACCATTCTACAGTATTCACAGGTACCATCGTCCATTCAGGAGAGCAACAGGTGGTACCCTTGAGGGTTTTCCATCAGGGGGTGCATCATTCCTTGGAGAGGAGTTCGATCTAGCTTTTGACAGGGTTAATTGACATTCTAGCACCTGGGTATTACTTGCAGGGCCTTGTTCATCAGATCTGGAGTGTTTTGAGAGGGTTACTCTTGCTATATTATTATATGGAGCTTTGGTACGTTTTTGAGAGAAGGAGGGTGCAACTGTGATTAAGATCTGCTCAGTTTGGAAGGGTTACACCTCATATCTGACCCTGAGACTTCTCCAAGTGGCTTGTGGTGGCCCGATCTATCTTTCTAGAGAATTTCAGGGTATTTGGAGGCCTCCTTCATCAGGGCCGAATTATTGAGCTTAACAGTATTCAGGAGGGCGCAGTCTTGATTGAGGATTCAACAGTTTGGAGGGGCAGACCTTGGCATTTGGACTTGAGACTTTAGGGCGGGCTTCTACTTGCCCTGATCTATCATTTGGTGGAGTTTTGTGCTATTTGGAGACTTCCTTCAGCTGGGCCGAAATATTGGTCCTCTTAGCTCTGCAGTAGGACGGGCTATCAGCCAGGGGGGTTTGCACTTGACCCTGGATTCTTCTTGTAGTGACCTTCATTGTATATCTAGCCTTGGGGGCTTGCATCTTTTTTCCGGGAACATTTTGTAGTAGCTCATATCTTGTCTATTGGAGCTATCTGATGTTATTCCAGATCTGCATCCTTCTTGTATCAGGTTCTTGCTTATTACATCAATAAAGGTCAGATCTTGGTGTTGCTTCCATATCTTGTATCTTTATTGCTTGTCTTCAGATCTAAGCTTAAATAACTGAACTCTAAACCCTAAGGCCGAAACTTAAGAGGCCAACCTGCAAACACACATACACAAACAAGTAAATCAGTGGTTAGTTAGTGTTCCAAGCGAATTCACATTCATAATCAATAATTTAGCAAATCATGTTTTGATAGACAAGCACATGTCACAATAACCTTGACAATCAACAAAAAGATAAATTGTTCTATATGAGGGTCAAGTCTTGGAGAAAAATATATCAAAGGTTTATACAGGATGGGCTAAATATAAGACAGATGAAGGTCCATCAATAGTTCTGGAATTGAATAAATTATTCAATATGATATACTTTTCTTGACATGAAAGACATTTCTGAAGTCCTTCTGCACATTAGGAGGTGAAGGCTTGTAGTGGGTGTTAGAATGGAAGTCATCTGGAACAAGAGAATTCATTAAGCTTCTATATATAAGATGTGTTAGAAGAGTTTACATCCCTCCAGCCACACCCTCAATTGAGTGGAGAAAAAATGATTGACTCAATTTTTTTTCATAGCTGAGCCATGGAAGAAGGAATGGGTGTGCTTGTCAGAGTCAATTAATATCCTTTTGAAGCCTATTAGCTGATTTTTGTTACATACAGAACATATCTAGACATGCTAAAAGATGGAGAACTTTAGGGCTTGGAAGATCATGCATTTGCCTTTTCTGTGGAGAGCAAGATCTCTGTAAATGTGTATGGGGTACATTTAAAATTTGATGGAGCTTTTTTGTATGTTCACAATGTGGGCTATAATAGTTATACGCATATTCATTGCATCGGTTATAAAATAATTTATTTCAACATGTGAATGATGTGATTACAAATCCCTTTGACATATGGTTTCCAAGTATGCTTTACTGACCTTAATATATTACTTATACAAATGTTCAACTAGATTTCATAGTACACTGTTTCATTATCTTAAAATACCTCGGGTATTGTGATAAAACTGAATTTTGTAGAAGTAATAGTCACCAACCACGAGTTCATGCTTGTATAAACAGGATAAATCTTGGCGAGTTCGTTACATGGTTGCAAATCAACTAAGCGAGCTTTGTGAGGCAGTTGGTCCTGAGTGTACAAGGTATTTCTCATTCCTATGATGTTATGCAATGCTGTTTATATGCCTATATGTTAATTCTCACAAAAATCCATTGAGAATACAATGACCTATATGAACTTCAAGTTGTCAACTTAGGTTGGGCATAATTTGTTCTAGGCCTTCAATGTTTTCTGTTCAGAAGTATTTGACCATAAGAATATTTTTAATGCATACAATCATCCACAGCGAATTAATGCATGGAGTAATGTTTGTGGCTTGAGGTTTTGAACTGTCTTTGAAGTTATTTTCAGAGGATACTGTGATTTCAAATAGGAGAATCTATAATGGATGATTAGGTACAATGCTATTCAAATAAATAATACTGTTGCTGAATATCGTGTTAAGGATGGAACTCCTGCCTGCATATGTTAAGTTGCTACGCGACAATGAAGCAGAAGTACGTATTGCAGCAGCAGGAAAGGTGACCAAGTTTTGTAGAATAATAAATAACCAGCTTGCTATTGAGCAAATCCTTCCGTGTGTGAAGGTATGTTTAACTGCACGTAATTTTCCATTTGACATGCAAAACTATCTGTTAATGTGGCATAGATATATGATAGAACTTACATGTATTACAGTTTTTATTTATTTACAGATTGTCTATTTCTTATTTAGCTGCTATAAATAAAGAGTTTATTTAACCATGATAGATTGTAATTTATTTCATGGCAAGTTATATTGGTTAACAAAGTTGTCTTCCTTGTATGACAGGAGCTGTCAACAGATGCATCTCAGCATGTCCGGTGTGCGTTGGCATCTGTAATCATGGGAATGGCACCTGTCTTAGGAAAGGTATGCTTTATGCATGATTATGTGACAGGGTTTTACAGTGTCCTAATCATTGTAAGGTGGTCCAGGACTGCTTTTTCTCCCTTAAGTAACATATCAGTTATGTGAAGCTAAAATAAACTACCGAGTAGAAGTTTGCTATATAGGAAACCATGCATTGATTATTCATTCCTGACTTATTTGAATGATATTAAATCTATCATTATTGTCAAATGTGGTTGGTCCTGTTTGATTTTTCCAATGAACATTCTTGTTTGTATTTCAATTCTGTAAATTATAATGCAGAGACTCAGGACATACTTGGCAGTAACATATGGATTTGATTTAATGGATTTACTCTGTAATTGCTTATGTGGAATGCAGGAAGCGACAGTTGCACACCTTCTTCCAGTCTTCCTTGCACTTCTGAAAGATGAATGTCCTGATGTTCGTCTTAACATAATAAGCAAGCTCGATCAAGTGAATCAGGTACTCAAATTTCTTCTGTTCTTGTTCAAGTTCCACAGGATCAATTTTCTTTGTTGCAGTGTAGAGGTGGTAGTTGAGTGCATACTACATTTGTTTTCAACTAGCAACAAGGAATAGAACATGTATGATAACATAGAACTTGTTGCATCACAGATTATGAGCAGAGTCTCCTTTTTTATATGCCATGTCTGATTAATATGAATGATGTTCACAAGGAGGGCATGGATACAGACAAGTGGTTATTGTCAGAGAAAGATGCTATATTTACTATGTTCATGCCAGGTTGTATGGTGATTTATATAGGGTCCTTAACACTTAAAACCATTTGGTTCCAAATATCAACTAGAGAAAGTACGGTCACTTTGCACTTCGTGTAGTGCTTGCTAGCCTCGGGGGGGAATCCCTATGCAATCTGAAGATAAAAATCTATCTTTGCCTGCCAAACTGTTGGATTTTCTTTATTTGCAGAGCATTAAATTCACTGAAGAGGTCATTTTGGGCACAATACTTGGAGGAACCTCTCAGTGTAATAGCTCATTGGAATCGGGAGGAACAACACTATAGGATAGGATGATGAGAAGTGACTTTTAGTGGCCAGGGAAGCCACAATGATAGATAAGGTGTTTTTCAGAGGTAAGAAGGTTAATTAATTAATTAAAGTGATTTAATTAATTAATTAATAATTAATAAAATGAAAGTCACTTTGGAGGGACAAGGTGGGCAGGAAGTATAAAGGAGAGGCAAGGGCCTCTATTCTCTCATTCATGTATGATCATCTTTTGATATCTGACTTCTAGCTAGTGAGTCCATATCTTGGGGGTTTTGAGGGTTTTGACTTAACAAACCCTAGAGGACGATTCGATGGTGAAAGTGAGGGTTTTGACTTAACAAACCCTAGAGGACGATTCGATGGTGAAAGATCCCACCTAGCTTGTCCCAAGCTTGGTCTCGGGGACGCAATACTCCCCCACACCATTCTAATTCAGATCTACTCAGTGCAGGGTTTCTACACTAGCCATAGGCACAGGGAGAGAGGGAGGGCGTACCATTGGGGGTTTTCCGCAAAGGGGGCGTGAGATCGGAAGAGCGCTTGTCCCAAGCTTGGTCTCGGGGACGCAATACTCCCCCACACCATTCTAATTCAGATCTACTCAGTGCAGGGTTTCTACACTAGCCATAGGCACAGGGAGAGAGGGAGGGCGTACCATTGGGGGTTTTCCGCAAAGGGGGCGCACCATCCATTGAGGGAAGTTTGTTCCGGGTGATTGGCAGGGCTTCTGCAGATTCTAGCACTTGGGTTTTCATTGCAGGGTTTTGGCCATTAGATCTAGTGCATTCCGGAGGAGTTTTATGTACCGTTTGATTTACTGGATGCATTGGACGAATTGGAGGAGAGGAGCACACTTCA
>CBVK0101271991.1:0-11860 GCA_900067695.1 Picea abies | reverse complement strand
ATTCAAGCATATTCAAAGGAGAAGATCATGGAGATTTTGATAGGATATCTCATCCAAGATATTTGTGGAGGATTTGAAGGGATCATATCTTGTAATAATGGGAAAGTAGTTGAGAATGGTTGAGAGAATAGTGGATCTGTCATTATGACACTCATGTATATAAGAGAGTGTTCTCTCTTCATGAGGGAGACATGTAATTCATAATTTAGTCTTGTAATTAGGAGAAGGGGATTCTTAGCTTTGATTCTTTCATGCTTTGTCATTTGAATCTTGTAATATAATTTGATATTGATTTATTGTGTGAGCTCACATATGTATTTTGTCATTCAACTCTTCAAATTTTGTCATACGTATTTTGTGTGAGCTCCATTTTTTTTTTTTATTTAGAAATTTTGCAGTCATAGCAACTAGATTCATTCACTCTCGAATATTTCCATTATTCATTTGAAAAATTGCCACTGAAAATATTGTTGTTACTGTTATGTGAATGGCTCCATTGGTTATTTTCCTACATGTAACTAATATTTAATTTCCAATTAGCACAGAGTAGGTAGGATAATGAATAAAACACTGATCATAAAATATGATGTCTAAATTGATTTCAAGAATGAATGTTTTTGCAAACATGCTTAACAGTAAACACAATAAAACATTAGATGAATAAAAACAAAACCAATGTTTACATGTTTTTACAACAAAAAAATTTACATGTTGTTACATCATGCTGATACAACGAAATTTTACACGTTGTTACAGTGAAATTTTACTTGTTGAAACAATGACGCTTTTTACTGTAACAGTGGTTGAACTGTGCCACGATTGAACTATGTCTTCTTGGTTTGGTTTGGTTTATTTCTAGTTTTGAGTCGCATCAACACCGCCTTGTCCTCCGTCTTTATCCTGTAGATGCTTGGAAATAACCTTGCAAACAAATAAAATATCATGAATTTTAAATGCATAAACCACCACATAAGCTCGATTGAACAAATAAACAACTTGCGAGGTTCTATTTTTCTGCCCATCAATAATTTGATTGCTCCTCTCTTCACTTTAAAATTTATAGATGTACCCATTCACTATACTCTAACTCGCACAGGCTATATTTTCCAACTCTGGACAATGTCTTCATTGGCTTGTTACAAATATCCTGTTGCGCAGAGGTGTTACTGGTTTTGACGGTGTATAAATGATTGCTTTCTCATTTTGCCTCACGACTTTAACTCGGAGATCTTTGTGGAATCAAAGTGGGTCGCATTAAATTTTATTGTTTTAGAAAAACGAGAAATAGGTAGAGTCTTCTTGTGTCTATACACGACATTGAAGATCAAGCTTCGATTATCCATTTATTTATTTTCATATTCAACTAAACAATGAAATTTTTGATTATCCGATTTGATTGTATTAATGATTTGCAACGATATTCTCCCATATCGGCGGTATTATCTCCAGACTATCAGCCTTCATGCTATATCAGGTTTGCTACACTCCCCAAAAATTGAAAATGATATCCCGGTATTCCTGTGCATTTTCGACCCATTAGAACAAAGCTTCAAAGTTATCCCTGCCAGAAGAATCGGATTGATCTACTTCTTCGACTATTTTTATTCAACTTAGATCTGATAAAACAATCAAAGATATCAATTAATAACACAACCGGATCATGCCTATCCACTGCACGCTACAAAAACGCAAAAATGTTATAAGGAATAGCTGGAAATAAGCATTAATGTGTGGCTAAGATCAATCAATTGGATAATTCGTTCGTGAAATCCATTTACAGACATTTGGATGATTGATAATCTGGAAAGGGACGCAACAATAGTTTATTCTAGTCATGATCTTCATTGTGATCTTGAGACCTAGCTCACATATGCAATGAGAAACTCTCTATCTAAAAATTTTCGTCAATTAACGTCCATTTGCAGACAATCAACTTCGGGTGCAATTTGCAAGAAAACAGTGGCGAATTTCAAAAATGTGAAACATGGGTTTTGTGAAAAGGGGTCTTATTTAGTTGATTCGCAAGCAGTTTTTGAAAATTCCACTTGGTTTGACAGCAGTCCACATTTTTCTGAACATGAAAATATAGATTTCGGGATGGTCTGTTTTCCAATGTGGCACACAAGCACAGGTAGCATGAACATCAGTGGGATCGATTGACAGAGCTTTGATTGCATGCACGAAGAAGAAATATAAAGAGAATAACTCAGAACCGTGGGTAGAATGTATCAATTTAGGAGGTCAGAGTCAATAAAATTTTAATAAAATATTTGTGGTCTCAGCATCAATGACTGATGTATTTTTGTAGGCATTATGTTACTTTCTTCAGGATTGACGTTTGTGTTTGCTTACAGGTTGATATTTGTCATAGAGACTTGTATTCTTTGGAGGTTCAATATATTTGATGATGTATAGGTCTGATCATGCAGAAAAACAATCAAAATCAATGCTGGAAACTTGAAAAATTGCTTGGACTTTAGTAACAATTATCAACAACTCTATTATACTTCTGCGCATTGGAAGACTTGATGAAACTAAGACACTTAATTGGTTTTGTCATATGTGTACAATAATGTTATGTTTGTTATTTTCCTTTAAGCGTAATTTTTATTTGCATTTTCTTTTGTTGTAATATAGAAATAAAACAAAAACAATAAAAATTATAAAACCATGAAAACACACAAAACATTATAAAAATAAAAAACATTGTAAAAAATTGTAAATGGACATTTCATTCCTGAAAACAATAGTCAAGACATATTTTTACGCTTAACGTTAGTTTGTTTTTCTTAAGTCACTTCACGTAGTGATGGACGATGAGATAAGCGTGCAACGACAACAGGTACAAAAAAACATTTTATTTCTTTAATTTGCCGCATTTGCACTTATTTCTGCATGATATGTTTTTCGCAAATCTCACAGTTTTCATGCAGTATTTGTACTAAGTTTTTTCAGGTTCAGAGATGATCACATTTTGTTGCTGAAGTGATTTTCAAGAATCACAAAATTCTTCAAAGAACACATGCTTTGCTAGACATCTTGAAGGAGTTGTTACTCATCAGAAACATCATGACGTTTGTTGTTACACAGAAGAATTTTTTTGTTGATACACAGAAACATTTTGCTAATACAAAAAAAAAAAATTGCGCATCCTGATGTTTGTTGTTACACAGAAACATTTTTCCAAATTTTCGCATTCTACCAAATTTCATGCTATGACACTATCCCCTTCTCCTTCAAAGTCGATTGGTCATTCCTATGTTGAAGCCATCTTCCATTTCCTTAACTTTCATGAATTCACACATTCCTATTCTTTTCTAAGTTGCATACATTCCCTTATCTTTTTCAGTTCATTTTTGTCTTTCCAGTTTTCCTTCTGAATAAAACAAACTCCTTTTCCATGATTACATTGCCTTGCCATACACACTGTTGCTATTGATATCTATCTATCTATAGTCTTACCAATATTTTTATAAACTCGCGTTGACTGATGTGGGATTCCTTTAAGGCCCACCTTTCAATAGTCTTTCCCCATCGACCTCAACACCTTAACTTGGAATAGACTAGAGTCCATTTTGAGTACCTAGAGGCTTGCAAGCCTTAATGGAAAATTCTCTCGCTGTCGATCATGGGAATACATCATTGTCCCTTGATCGTTAGATCTTGCAAGTGGCTCGACATCAACACCTCTATTCACACTTCCCAAGATGTACTCGGGTACCTTGACAGTCATTGACATCACTGGTGAGTTTGTCTCGCATTGGTTAACAAAATTCATCAATGGTCGATAATCCAATGATTTCTCTTCATGCTTGACACCGACACATTCATTCGCATGATTAGAATTGTACCATCAATTTGTAGCAGGTGAAGACTATACATTTTTTTCATGATCCCCTCAACAGTTGCAGCAGTTTGGTTTTAGATCTATGAGAGAACCAAAGTTCCATATTCTCTTCCTTCCACATTTCTCATGATTCAACAGTAGCAGTTCAGATTCCTTTACTTCCCATGATCCAGTTACAACAACAGTAGCATTAGTAGTTCCATTTTCATGATCTTGCAGCAGTGGCATCTTCCATGCTCCAACACCAGCCATATTCCTATTGATTGTTCATCATCATTATTGGGTAAGTGGAGGTATGTTCTTTTCTAATCTTTCATCATGTAATTCCTTATTTTCTAGTAATGAATAACTTTGGAAAATTTGCTCACCATGCTCTATTTCCTTTTTCACTTGCATAACCTATGCCAAGTTGCATAAGGATATGCAACCACTTCAGTTGGGGGGAGGGAACCTATATTCACTACATACCATTATTCCATTTTACCATCTCATCATTCCATTTATGATTCACTAACATTTCTTTTCCAACGACACTTTTCAATTGATATACATATTGGCATGATTCATAAAGATAAAGAAAATGATTTCTTATACACAATGATGCTTTCTTATGCACATTGATAGCTTATTATTTCCAGTGAGTATATGGATAAATTATTGCAGCAAGAAAATAAATAAGTGAAATGAATGTTGTTAACAGAAGAACCAACATCTTTTGTATTCATGGTTGTCAAACAAGAACCAACCATAAGAAAATTTCACATGTTGTTACACATATTTCACATGTTGTTACACATGTATTACATGATGTTACACATGTATTTTACATGCTGCTACTCTTGTATTTCAAATACTGGAAATTTTCATTGTTAAAAGGACATCATCAATCAAAGCCATAGTTTGAATGCCAAAAGTTCTTAAGAAGATCCATGCATGGTTGCATCAGGACATGCAACAAGTTGAGTTGGGGGGCATGTTGGGCCTCAGAAATGTCACATTTATATCCTCTTTTCCCTTCACTATTCCTTATATTTCATCGTCCCATCAACCTTCCATCATACCATTTTCATAAATACATTTGGGTTTCACATTATTATTTTCCACTTTATTCATTTTAGTATTATAAGTGAATTTGTGATTAAATATTAGAAATTAACATGTTTTCATTATATATCAAGGTTGGATGAGTTTGATGATGTGTGCAGGTATCTTTGAAGATTGCAACAAAGTCAAATATTACCACTTAGCCTCAAATTCGAATTTCATCTTCAAGCTTTGAAGATTTGAAGAATATTTGGGACAATTATTCAAGCATATTCAAAGGAGAAGATCATGGAGATTTTGATAGGATATCTTATCCAAGATATTTGTGGAGGATTTGAAGGGATCATATCTTGTAATAATGGGAAAGTAGTTGAGAGTGGTTGAGAGAATAGTGGATCTGTCATTATGACACTCATGTATATAAGAGAGTGTTCTCTCTTCATGATGGATGCATGTAATTCATAATTTAGTCTTGTAATTAGGAGAAGGGGATTCTTAGCTTTAGAAGGGGATTCTTAGCTTTGATTCTTTCATTGTTATTCTTTCATGCTTTTTCATTTGATTCTTGTAATATAATTTGAGATTGATTTATTGTGTGAGCTCACATATGTA
Source organism: Picea abies (assembly GCA_900067695.1). Classification (NCBI taxonomy): domain Eukaryota; kingdom Viridiplantae; phylum Streptophyta; class Pinopsida; order Pinales; family Pinaceae; genus Picea; species Picea abies. The sequence goes on along the minus strand of CBVK0101271991.1, from coordinate 6,357 downwards.
TTTTGTCATTCAACTCTTCACAAGTTGTATTGCTTTCCTATTTTCCTAGTTAGTCTTTCAATGCTTTCCTAGATTAATTTCATTTCAACAAATTAGATTAGATTAGTTCTACTTCAGTCCTGCATATATAGTGTGTGTGCTTTGTAATCCTACAAACCTTGGATTGACAAATTAAATAGTTGGGCAAGTACTACAACGGAATTAAACGACAATATTTCTACCTAACATTTTGGCGCCGCTGCTGGGGAAGCACGATGGATTGAAGTTTAGTTTAAATTTTCATTAGTCATGCTCCTAAATCTGAGGTGACATATGGGTAAGGAAATGTAGGGAGTGTTTCAATTCCTGCAAGCGTAAGTGTAGGTTTCAATTCCTGCAAGCGTAAGTGTAGATTTCAATTTCTGCAACTGTGAAGAGGTTTTCATGTGTCTCAACAAGTGTGATTTTCAGGTTTTTTTTTTTTTTGGGGGGTGTTGTAAGAACCCCTTTTTCAATATTATTTAACCATGAGTGTCATCTTGGAACAACTCGCTCATATCTTGGCGAAAGCTAGGATTTCTTCTTCTTAGGAAGATGAGATCTTGACAGTAGCCCAGAGCTTAAATATTCCTCCAGAAACGAATGAGAAATCAACATCTGAGGAATTGAGGAGGACAATGATTAGCTGCAACATGATATGAGTGAGAGAAATCACGCCTACCAAATTTATATCGAGCAATGGTTTCAGGTAAGCACTTGAGTTGCTCCATTTTTATTTTTTTTTATTTAGAAATTTTGCAGTCATAGCAACTAGATTCATTCACTCTCGAATATTTCCATTATTCATTTGAAAAATTGCCACTGAACATATTGTTGTTATTGTTACGTGAATGGATCCATTGGTTATTTTCCTACATGTAACTAATATTTAATTTCCAATTAGCACAGAGTAGGTAGGATAACGAATAAAACCCCGATTATAAAATAAGATGTCTAAATTGATTTCAGGAATGAATGTTTTTGCAAACATGATTAACAGTAAACACAATAAAACATTAGATGAATAAAAACAAAACCAAATTTTACAGACTGTTACAACAACAAATTTTACATGCTGTTACAACGAAATTTTACATGCTATTACAATGAAATTTTACTTGCTTAAATAGTGACGCTTTTTGTTGTAATAGTGGTTGAACTATGCCACGATTGAACTATGTCTTCTTGGTTTGGTTTATTTCTAGTTTTGAGTTACATCAACACTGCCTTGTCCTCCGTCTTTATCCTGTAGATGCCTGGAAATAACCCTGCAAACAAATAAAATATCATGAATTTTAAATGCAGAAACCACCACATAAGCTCGATCGAACAAATAAACAACTTGCGAGGTTCTATTTTTCTGCCCATCAATAATTTGATTTCTCCTCTCTTCAATTTAAAATTTATAGATGTATCCATTCACTATACTCTAACTTGCACAGGCTATATTTTCCAACTCTGGACAATGTCTTTATTGGCTTGTTACAAATATCCTGTTGCGCATAGGTGTTACCGGTTTTTATGGCGTAGAAACGATTACTTTCTCATTTCGCCTCATGAATTTAACTCGGAGCTCTTTGTGGAATCAAAGTGGGTCGCATTAAATTTTATTGTTTTAGAAAAGCAAGAAATAGGTAGAGTCTTCTTGTGTCTATACACGACATTGAAGATCAAGCTTCGATTATCCATTTTTAAATTTTTTTTTTCATATTCAACTAAACAATGAAATTTTTGATTATCCGATTTGATTATATTAATGATTTGTAGCGATATTCTCCCATATCGATGGTATTATCTCCATACTGTTAGCCTTCACGCTATATCAGATTTGCTACACTCCCCAAAAATTGAAAATGATATCCCGGTATTCCTGTGCATTTTCGACCCATTAGAACAAAGCTTCAGAGTTATCCCTGCTGGAAGAATCGGATTGATATACTTCTTCGACTATTTTTAGTCAACTTAGAGCTGATAAAACAATCAAAGATCTCAATTAATAACACAACTGGATCATGCCTATCCATTACATGCTACAAGAATGCAAAAACATTATAACGAATAGCTGGAAATAAGCATTAATGTGTGGCTAAGATCAATCAATTTGCTAATTCGTTCGTGAAATCCATTGATATACGTTTGGATGATTGATAATCTAGACAAGGACGTAGAAATAGTTTATTCTAGTCTTGATCTCCATCGTGATATTGAGACCCAACTCACATATGTAATGAGAAACTCTCGATCTGAAACTATTTGTGAGGTGTGATGCTAGGGTTTCTTTTGTCTTTCTGGGCAAACTCTAGCTCTTTGGTTCTCAACCAGCCTTCGATTTTTTCTTTCGTGGGGTTCCAAGGTCTCAACATTCCCTTCTAATGGCTCAATGTTATTTTATTTCGCTCATTCATTTCTCGTTCACTCTATCTCGCCTACTCCATCCTCTCTTGTTCCTCTTAACATGACAACAGAACCATTTTTTGATTTCAACTTCTCTCTTCTTCTCTCTGAGTTATTGACCCAGGGTTCATGTCATTCGGGTTTCCAACAAAGCCTCTAAAACTATCGACCCTCCTGGTAAACCAGAAGGAAATACAGTACACAGAATGCACTGCACAATCTCACCCGAGATAGCTTTAAATGGGTGGTTGTAAGACTCAGGTGTTTACAGCCTAGGATTGAGTATGAGATAGGGGTTTGTTAACCAGAGCCATGCACTACGAACTATGAAGGTAATATACCTATTCCTCATGGGTACATATTTCCCTTACACAGGTTACTTCCTGAGCAACATATTCTTGTTCCATAACAATATATTAACTCAATTATTAAGCATAACAATAACTGCTAAAATAAAGTAAACAGATGCATACATTCATCACATTACACAGATATTACCATGGTTCACCCCCTCCTAGGCTATGTCCACAAAGATTTGGCTCTTGTCTCTTTTATTATGGCAGTTCTACATTTCTGGTGCCGTGCACTTACAATTCCCCTCTTATGGGTAGAATTTATATGAGGCGAACTAGATCGCACCAGGATCCTCAACCTGTGATCTAATACCCATAATCTACCCTTTTCCTTTTCCCCTAGCTCAACAAATTAAAACAATAGTTCAAACAGTCAATATTTCATACCGCATCCGCTCATGCGTGACTACAGTAAAAAACTAGGATAACAATACTAACACCCCGAGCTAATACACAAATTTTCAACACAAAAAATTCAAACCTCTACATGATACCTATGTATCTATATTTATACATTTCTATATCTTCAGCCATTTACAAAGCATTCCCAAAATCCTAACCCTATCGACGTTAGGTCTTCCTCCCATACGCACCTATTGTTCTTCCTCCAGCTGTCGTTTTCCTTGTGCACGCATTCTTGCATGCGCGCGTGTTGTTCTTTCTCCAGCTGTTACTTCTATTTCTGCACGCTTTCTTTCACACGATTGTCTTTATTTCTACTTAGGCCTAGTGCCAACACATGATCACCATAATTCCTTTAATTTTGTGCAAATTGGGCTTGTTATCCCCACTTTTTAGGGATAACTAGGAGATCATGTCCCGAGGCCCACAGGTCCTAGACATGGAGTATTGAGAGCAGGATTGACCTAAGCATGGCCCTGGAGGGCCCACCTTTTCTTCTTCCATCATCCTTATCTTGTCAGCAATAGTAGAATCCATCACCATTGGCTTGGTCCTGTATCAAAAAGGGTTCTTGCTCCATCAGGTAATTGGTCCAAGTATCATGGTATGTGTCACTTTAGATCATTAAAACTTTTAAATATATGCATCTGATCCCTTTTGTTTCTAACAACTGCTTGGATATTACATTTTCCCACTTGACCATGTCTAAGGGGATTGATAGGGTGTCCTAGCAAGCCTTGGTCCATAGGTTTTGGTTTTCCACTAGGGGGACTTTTGAAAAGCCATTGTTCGCTCCCATCATAGCACCACCATTTCATCTTATTTCCCGCTTATTTGTCCCACTCGCCTTGTCCGGGCATTGGGTTGACCTATTTTTAGGATTGCACCTTATCTCATGGGAAGAAGGGGCTAAAGGCCCAGAAGGTAAAAGTAAGCTGGTAAAAGATAAAAGCCTAAGAATAAAACCTCGAGATGCTTCACCCAGGGATCCCCGAGAAAGCAATAAAAGGCTTCTCAGCAAGAAACACGAGGGACCCAGAAAAATAATAAAACAAGACCTAGTTAGAGGATAGGGTGTCTCATCACGAGCCAACCTATTAGGTCCATGGGTACCTAGTAGTATGACATTTCCACCAACTGGTTACCACGCCAGGGCAGTGACTCTTAGTTGCATGGCCAAAGGAAAGGGGGTCTCATCATGAGCCAACCTTTCATTTCTATGAAAGTACTTGTGGGTAATGCTGCCACCACTGGTCACCACACCAGGGCAGTGTCCCATGATTATCTCTTGAACAAAAAGAAAAAGAAAAGAAATAAAAGAATAAAAGAATAAAGGAAAGAATGGGCTTGGAAAGAGTGCATCTATGACAGGTACAAATCGCCTTCTACAAATGCACCCACAGATAACACATTGCATCCTTGGCCCTCATTGCACCCACATGCTTGGACTTCCCTTAACCACATCACCCACTCACATGGTTTTGATGAGGTTTTCTTCTGGGAACTCACCTTTTCTTATGGACACTAGCCCAATAGAACATTTTTTCTTTTCATCCAGACTTGTATAGTAGGCTTGTGTAATGTCTTTGAGCTATTGACAGATGTATTAGGGATTTTATGCATATGTTTAATAATATTAATGATGAGATTTGATTGACATTTCTATGATCCCTGTGACTGATGAGCCCATGGAGGGTGTATCTTTGATGTGCAGGACCATGCCCGATGGATAGGTACCATTTGGACCGGTACACATGGGGAGATGATTAGTTCGGACCTCCATGGGGCTGAAGAGCCCACCAAATGGATGTTGAGACCCCATCAGGGGGCATAGATAGGACAGAGGATGATTAGAGACTTTGCACTAGAGAAGAACAAAATGTTCCACCAGAGGCACCCCGACACTGCTTGGCCTAGGGGGATTGAACCACTTTTAGAGGGACATTGGTTCTAGATGGCCCAAGACGTCCCCAGGAGGCTTATGATGTCATCATGAGCATGTTGGCAGATGGATAAGGCAGTTGGCACATGTGGCAGCTTAGAGGAGCCCAATGAGGGCTAACATCTTGCTTCAGGAGGCTACATTTGCCATGATAGGGGCTAACGTCACCTTAGGAAGGGGTGGCGTCTTACCTTTTTTCTTGATTAGGTTTTTAGTCTAGAATTTAATGTAAAAACAATATAATTTTGATATTATGGCCTTGTCGGCCTTTTTATGACTTAAAAAGTAAATTAGGTCATTGATACAGTATATATTGAGGACTTTTTCCTCAGTTTATCATCAGAACTCATTCACTCCATAAGGAGGATTGAAATTTGCACCCTCTCTTGGGTATTTGGCTGGATTAAGTGATGCGCACTTGTTGAAGGAAGTGATTTTTGGCATTTATGGTGTTTCTCTTGAAGGAAGGTGTTACAACTAGGGTTTGCATGGTTATTTCTTGATGAATAGTAAGTATTTTTTCTGCAAAACTTCTTGAATGGATGGTTGTAGTTTAATTTCTTGCATGTGTTTATGAATTTTGTTGAATCAAAACCCTAGGTGACAAGCACACAAGTAGGTCCTTGTATCATGTCCCCTGATAGAGAAACTTTCATCCATTGAAGAAGGAAGAAAGAGCTTAGTTTTAGCTACACTGCTATTTCTTCTTCCTCTTTTCTAGCCGTACCAAGTGAAAGCCAAGAAGAGTGAGAACTCCTTGGCCTAGGTATACTACACTAGGGCCATACTCTTTCTAGGGTTTGCTGAAAGGCCTTGCTATAGCAACACCTCACCTCATCAAACCCTCTTGTTTTGGTTATATTTTTATTATTGAGCTAGCCGTTTTGCCGGGAAGGAGGAGAGAGCATGAGGCCTTGCTTTAGCAACACCCGAGTGAGCCTCTCTCCCCTAGGGTTTTGATTTTGAGGCCTTGCCTTTGCAACACCTCAAAAATATTCCCTCTAGTCATTGAAATCTTGCCTCCTTCAACCCTTGCATCCTTCACTTATGACTCCATTAAACCCTAAGGAATTGATTTGAAAGTCCTCCAACATTGAAGTGAATTTGATCACAATACTCTCAAACACTTTGAATTGAAACCCTAACTATACTAACCCTAGCTCTAGCTAACCCTACTAAACTTAAGTGTTGACATCACTCTTTGCTATTATATCATTGATGCAACAATGTTTTTGTCTTTGAGCAATT
>CBVK0101271969.1:0-28448 GCA_900067695.1 Picea abies | reverse complement strand
AATTGTTCTGTATAAGTCAATAAATTAGCTCTATGGTGTTGGAAGCTCAGTTCGACATATCAGTTGGTCTTTTGACATTGAATAATGGTCGTGTTTTGGGTTTCAATTTGTCAATGTGTTGCTCAACGATTATTTTTTTGGGTGTATGGATATTTAAAAAAAAAAAATACTATGAACCTTGTACGAGTTCTATCCTGTCACCATTCGAATTCCGAGTTCGAAATTATGGTTTAGAGACTTCCTTTTAGGTGATAGTTTGTTGACAGAGCTCTTATGACAAACTCGGCTTTTTTTAACAGTTCCAATGGAGAAATTGTTTGGGTTTAGTACAGTCACAAATCCCTGTTGTAGCTCTGAAATTCTTTTGTTTATGGGTGAAGGGTTCACTGTTTATATCCCAACTGAGGTTTTAACGAGGAATAGGGTTTTGATAAAACCTCCCTCTGGTTCGACCCTAGCCAATCTAGCAATCTAAGCTTGAATTTTTCCTATGGATAAATGCTCTGTCCGATTAAAATTGCAATGAAATGGTCGAAGACCCTCGAATCACTTTATTGAAATGAAAACAAGTTTGAATGAAAGATATATGTGATGTTTTAAAAAAAATAGCAATATATAATAAAACTTCAATCCAGGAATAAAAAAAGATTTGGCATTCGATTTGAAGTCCGTGGAAATTTGATGCAGAAGTGAAATATAGGGTCGTGGCTTTCTCGATATGCTTTACTCTATCTGGTTATGTTGGTTGTCATCACATTCAAAGGATTGTGTTTCCTTTCTCCTGGTCGCTACAGAAAATCAATGGATGACTGTTATGGGTTATGAAGCTTTGATAAAGAAATTGGGCTATGAGTTTGGCAATGAATATGTCTGATTAGTTGAAGTAGGTTAACAAATAGAACGATTAGAGCGTTTCCATTCCGCTCCTTGTCGTGATATCATTTTTCATCCATTATAATCTTGTCATGTTCCCATTTCATCATATTTCCATGCTCTCGTTACTTGTTAATTATGAAGAACGAGACCTACTATGTAAGGATCAGATTAAAACTTAAGAAATGGATAGGGTTCAAATGTAAGACATTATTTAGAAGAAAAAAACTGTTGCAGTAGTGAATTGATGTGATGACAAAAAGTGAATAATTGGTGATGATCGTGCGCATAATTTCACATGGATGATGGAGCGATAGAATGGTTGTTGCTATGAATCCCTGGAACAAGCGTCTGTATTCCGCCAGGTACTATGAAATCCTCGATAAAATAAAAACCCTATCGGTGTGGCAACAACGCCATGACTTCCTTGACATGCTTGACAAATATCAGACTTTGATTTTGGTCGAAGAGACCAACAACAGCAAGACCACATAGAGAAAAGGAGCAAGTTCAGTGTTCACATCCCTCACCCATCACAAGAAGGGACCAACACGATTCAAAAGCCTCGATTACGGCAAGTGAAATGGCTACATTAGGGGAATCGTGAAAAATGTCTTGCATGACCATGGCCGCGGCGCTCCCCTCTGAAAGGTGAATTTCAGGCACGCATTCTGTCACAGGCATCAGAAGGAGCTCTTTGTAGTGGTTGAGAGTTTGTACTCGGACCAATTTTTTTACTGTGGAAAGAATGAGGGAGGCTCCAACGCTATATGGAGAGAGAGAACCAGCCATTCAGGGTTGGATCAAAGCCAAGAAGAGACTGTGGGTGCGCAAGATATGAACCCTAGTTGTAGAAGCCTTGATCTAGAGTATGTGAACCTTTCAGCCATCAGAGACATCATGGATCTTCAACCCTCGGGGGATCTTCAACCCTCTCTCTGTTACGGGAATCAAGTTAAGAGTGAGGCAAGATTGAGGCTTTCTTCTGAATATCGCGTCGAGGTCAGCTCTGAGACTGCGACAGGCTTCCCCCATTTTATAAATACCATTGTTAGATCTTCTCTCTGCTTGAATGTTCAGGATTCAGACTTCGTTTTTTAGCTCAAAACCAAAATCCACCAAGCTACAAGTATTCCTCCTTTCTTTCATCGACTAATATTTAAAGGACGACAACTTGTGGATGGCTCTCTGCTAGGGGGTTATGGGAATCTGAAGAATGCAACCATTTCTCTCGCATCTCATCTGTGTGGAGGAGCTCCATCCTCCACTCATCCAAGCTCTTACAAGCATGCCGTGAAGACAAGGATTTTCGTTCCTTCAGGGTCCAAGGCTGAAACTTCCGGAGCAAAGGAGATTTTTGGCTCTGCCTTCATTATGGAGCACTGCACAGAACCTCCAACATTAGATGTCGAATATCCCCATGTCTACGGACCTACTTTTATATACCAGGCAAAATCCCTCATCTGTCGCTTCAACGGACTATGGCCCTCGGCCTTTGCGCTAAGAGAATGGGTAAACAAGACCTGGTCGTCAGGTCATGAGCTCTTCTTTTGCTCCAAAGGGTTCTTCATTGTCAACTTTTCCATAGAAGCAGACTGCCAACGCGTGCTAGAACAAGGTCCTTGGTTATGGGGCAGATATGGTCTTTCCATGCAGAGATGGTTCCCTGACTTCAACCCACTGACTATGATTGCCATGACTACACCAGTCTGGGTAAGACTCCCCAATCTACCTCTGCATTTTTATACTCCATATTTTTTAGTTACCCTAGGTAATGTGTTGGGTAAGTTCATCAAGATTGACACAAACCGGATAACGAAACGCTTCGTCACTTTCGCCTGCACATGCATTGAAATCGACCTCAGTCAAGGGATTCTGGATAGGATACTTATAGACTGGGATGAGAATGATCCTTACACGTAGATGGTCGATTATGAGAACATCGCCTTCAGGTGCCACTCCTCTCAGCAAACAGGGCACCTCCAGGCAACTTTTCCTTTATCCCCAACCCCAGCCTCATCCTTTGGAGCACGAAAAAGGGCTAATGGATGGCAAGACCCTAAAAATCGCAAAATTTTCTCAAACTCTTCATCTGAAAACATGCAACATCACAAAGATGCCCCAACTCCTTTGCCTTCTACAACACCATAGCAGTATCCAACTAATGCACAACAACCAACTGCAGATCCAAAACACCAGCCTTCAACTTCAACACAAAATCATGAAGCTTCATAAATCTTGATTCCTATTCCCGCAGTTCAGCCTTTGCACCCCCCTCCCTCGAAAAGGATGAATCGAATGACATAATCATGGCCACATCCCTGCTCTCTAGGACTCAAAAACGTCCTCATGAATCGGATAATCCAGACAATGATAGAGAAGCACCCTTAGCTTCAATATCTCAAGATTCTGGCATTTCCTCGGACCACCTGGATTTGGTGGCGAAGGTTTTTGAGCCTATCAGTTCCTCTGGTTGGATTGATGTTCATAAGAAAAAAGGAAGAAAGGATCCTCTCTGGCCAACATAATGATCCGACCCTTTCTCCTTATCTTGTATGTTTCATCTTACTGTGCCCACACATTCCTTGTGGCTCTCTTTTAGCATAGGCTAGTATGTAGTTCTCCCATGTTATCTTTATGGGGGTCTTTTACAATCAACAAGTCGATGTATCACTTTGTACTTTTCCTGGATTGAATAGAAGGATTCTCATCTTATTTATTTACAACAAAAAAAATTCACATGGATGATTGATATTATGTTATTGAATTGCATAAAGTGATTACGGAAAAGAACAATATTTGTCTCTTTCCTTTTCATAAAAGTCATTTTCCATTCATTACGATCCCTCCACATTCCATATGTCATTTAATTTCCATGTTCAAAGTGGTAATCAATTATGAAATAAATGATATCAAAACTAATGGATGGATTGTTGCATGCTTGATTGTTAGCTAGTCAGAGTCAATCTCTTAAATTATTTCCTAATGCAAAGTAATTTGATGTATTGTTTGCCATCTTATTTATATTCTAATCTAAGCTTTACTGCTAGGGGAAATGAGTTTCTTCAACATGGGAATTCATGGCAGAGGCAGAAACAAAGGTAGAGGTCGAAATAATTTTTGGAGTAACAAAAGACCAAGGATCTCAATACACTTCGATGTTGATTCCGATGAACTCAATCAACTATTGCAAACTAATTTTCTTAACCTAGTAGGCCAAGGAGCCTTCCATCTACATCCCATACCTAAGAGACCTCCATATCAACCTCATCTTAGCATTTCGAATGTTCGTGCCCCAACTCATGTGTCCTTGCAACCATAAGTTCTTGTAAATGATGGTTGGGAAGATGTTTTCCAACATCCTCCAGCTCGTCATGGTGGGTGGCCCACAGTGTCACTACCATTACCTCCTCCTCCACCTAAACATGTTCAGCATATTGGCTAATTGCATCCCGTGCTCATTCATCTCATGCAAGTAGAAGGCTCAAGACAACTATTCCTAATCCAAAAACAAGCAAGGGTAAACAAATTGCCACTCATTCTGATTCATTTCATGGATCATCCTAGTCATTAACATATCATGCCCAACATGCCAATGACCATTCCCATGCTTTTAGTGAGGTTCAACTTGAGGTATCCAATCAACAACATTTTGATAAAGAAAGCTCACATGCAAACAAGGCAGTACATAAAGTGAACAGTGAAAAGAAGCAAATTGCTTCTCATAGCAAATATGGTTTTTGATGCAACAATGTTATTTGTGACTGTTGATAGTTTACTTGCATTTACATCTTTTTGGGGCAACATGGTGACTATATTTTGGACAACAAGATAATATTTTATTTTTGGCAACATTTTTTGTTTATTTATATGAATGGCATTTTGGGAGATACAAGGGTTGTTCTAAATTGATTTTTATATGCTCATGTGTGTATTTGATGAGGTGACATGATTTGTTTATTTAAATAATATGGAGGAACAAGGAGGAAATCATAAACTTAAGGATAATGAAAGGAAATAAGGGTCCCACGTATTAGTTAGTATTTATATTACCCTTTATCTATTTATTAATAATTTTAGTATTTGTCCCTAAATAACTAAAAGTTGTTTGTGAGTTAACTAAAAGTGGTTGAGAACTACCACAACTACTTTGAAGAGATAAAAGAGAAATCAATTGAGGGGACAAATGGAGAGGGAACAAGGAAAATAATTTCTGATAAAGGTATGCTCTTGTACTTGTGAGATTAATTACTTTCATTCATTTCAAGTTATCCTAGAGTCTTAACCCTTTTGTTGATAGCAGGGTCTTATTGAAGGTGGCAAGATTAAGGATTGAGAAGCATTTTTTGAGAAAAAATGCTTCAGAAGATTGCTCATTTTGTCTTGATAGTCTGTGTATTTTTTGAGAAAAAATGCTTCAGAAGATTGCTCATTTTGTCTTGATAGTCTGTGTATTATGATATGTTTATGAATTAGTTTTCATTTCTGATTAAGGATATTTTGCAGAGTCAAGCAATGGTGTTATAACATAATTACCAATTTAACCAGAACTCTACAAAGTTCTCTTTTTTGGGGGGTCACATTTTTTACCTCATTTTGAAATGTTGTGCTACTGGTAGCACCCATTCATTTTTAGGTTGTTTTTTTGGTATTTTAAATCTTCTTATCCATAATGTATCCACATTATTTTTTACGATGGTTAAAATTTAGATCGGGAGCACCACATTTTGGTTTGGGAGTTGATTTTAAGGTTTTTCTAAGCTATTGTATGAGTTTTGAAGGTTATGCTTGAAAAATGTTGTAATTTTGACTCCGTTAGAAAAAATGGTGCTACTAGTAGCACCACTTTTTTATTTGGGGGTTGATTTTGATGTTTTTTATGCAAAAATATGTGTTTTAAGGGCTACAATTATCATTTTGAGGTCATTGTTCTTGTTAAGTCGGTAACTATATTTTATGTGGCTAGTATGATCCAACATCTATAGTCTTGGTCTATTCTTAACATCAGAGTCTTGTGTGTGGTGCTCACCAAAGATTATAATTTGATTTTGGTTCTTACCCTCACAGAGGTATGTAAAAGGGGTTATGGTTGTAACTTGAAATGCAATCAATAAAAAGGTTGTGTTGATTTTTGGTCTCACTTGTATATTTTTCTGTATTATTTATCATATTTGTATCTTGCTTGTTATTTAATCTCTCATACAAACAAACAAATCTTTTTCTTTATTTTTTTTATATTTAATCATAAAAATACAACATTGGTTTCTAATATCTATTGCTTGAGAATCAATTGAATATTTTTATTTTGGCTGTAAACGCAGGGTCACAATCTCGCTTATCTTACCTTAGCCAAGTAAGATTCAAAAATGTTGGGGTAAGGTTTTTTAATATCTTTCCATCAACATTTATTTTGTGACCATATGGGGGGAATTTTTCCATATTTCTCTGGTAGTTGTACATTATTTTTGTAATTACTTCCTTTCCTTTATTGTAATTATTTTGGCTCAAATTGATTGTTTCTGTGACTGTACTTGTTACTAGACAACCCAATATTGGTGATGGTCTTGATGATCAAACTAGCCTTTCTTTGAACTTATTCAATACCATTTTAGAAATTGCTAGGAGTTGTGCTCAACTACATCGTTCTTGGGAAGTTATTTTCAGAGACGTCGGAATATGTGAACAATGGGAATCCCAACAAAGATTACCCAGAAATCAACCTCCTTGTTAAATCACGTACATGTGTCCTCCAGCTCTCGTTCTTCTCGAAGAACGAGAGGTTTGACCCCCGAGGTTTGTCATATATCTGAAATAGGGAGGAAAAAGGTTGTTATACAAAGTCAACAAACTAATCTTCATCGGCCTTTATCTGATTATGCTAGTTCATCTAGATCTGCAATCCCTATCACTTTTAAAATAGTATCTTCTAGTAGTGGTAGTGGTATTGGTGGTTCTTCCTCTTCACAACCTTCAAAATCATCTGTGATTGGCAACATTTACAGCCATCAAATTCCGATCCAATCTACAACCAATCTGGCTAAAGTCATAAAAAAATATGGTCTTTTTCAATTTGAAGAAGATGTTATGACTAATTTGTGGCATGTATCTTCTCCTCTGAATCTTACACCAACTGCAAATCCCCTTCCTAAATTCAAAGATCATTGGCCCAAGTTTTCAGGAAACGACACTATCACTACTAATGAACACTTAGTAGCATTTTCTAATGCTTTCCATAATATAGGGGCGAATGATAATGATACATGTATGCGCTTATTTTTTAACTCCTTAGAAGGGAAAATCGTTGCAAACATTTTTGACTTACCAACTAAAATCCTTTCCACATGGGAAGAATTGGTTTACTGGTTTAAATCAACATATGGGCAAACAAAAAGCCTAGTTGATTAATTAAGAGAGTATAATAATGTCATCTACAATAATGGTGAAACTATCAAATCATTCAATATTCATTTCACCAAGTTGTAAAATCAAATCCCTGAACTGATTCGCCCCTAGAACCAAGATGTGTTCATGCATTACTATAATACCTTACCCTCTTCTTATCGTCATAGATCAAAAGAAAAGGCTATAGATAATCTCGGATATGCACTTTAGACTTGTCTTGAGTATGAAGAGAAACTAGAAAGAACTAGTCTCCCCAAGGGAGATTATGTGAAACAAATTGATTTGTCTACAATCTTGCAACTTATGTAGCATATGAACAACCGAATGATTTCTTATGACAGAAAGAAAATTACTTCCACTTCCTCTCCTGCTGAAACTTCTTCTGAGGTAACCTTTAGGAACCCAAATGATAGCACCTTTCAACCCAAGGCCATAATGTCGTGTGCATGGTGTAACTTTTGTGAAGAAAATCATGATGAGGCCACCTATGAGGTAAAAGGAAATGCTAGAGACCGAATCTTTGGCAAAAAACCAGATGCAACTATTGCTTCCTTAGATTGGGCTCTGCATCATGATATCATGGTGGTGAACACTAGAAATAAATCATACACTAATAAAAGCAAAGTTGATCCTCCCCGAACCACTTTTGCTCCCATCTCATCATCTCAAGATAGAAACTCCCAGGTTGTCATATATTCAAACAGTCAAGGAGTATCAACTCATTTTCCTCCATCGAAATACAATATCCTCAATCAATTAGCTAGTATTAAGGAAGAAACATCTCTCTTGGACATGGTCATCGTCGTAGAACAACAACATCATCTGTAAATTTTCATGGAAGGTAAAACTTCCACAATAGCTAATTTGACTGAAAATTCTAATGGAGATGAGTCAAATGTAAACAGAATCGATGTAAATAATTTTAGAAATCCTGTAAAAAAACCCTCCTTTTTATATTTCTGTAAAGATTATGGATATAATAGATCATTGTTTCCTAATATATGGTGGATATGGCCCAAGTGTCATGTCCAAGATTATTATGGAGGAACTATGCCTCTCTTGTACAAACGAACATGCAAGGAGAATGTTATCCTATAATAATCAACAACAATCTACAACAGGTGAAATCAAAGATGTAACTTTGGTCCTCTGCGCTCATCCAGAAATTAGAACCACTCTCAATATACAAGTAATCGATATGCATGTTAGTAACTATTCAATTATTTTGAGTAGGGATTGACAGGCCTTAACATGTGGTTACCTATCACTAGATGGTTCACATCTATCCATCCCTAAGAACGGAAATAACATCATAGTATTAAGAGAAGGGAGGATTTCACCATACATCGAGAAAGTCCCTCAACCTAATGTAAATTACATTGAGGAAGACATGGGTGTCTATTCCATCTTTGTTGATGAAGATGACACATTTTTTGAACAACCAAACTATGATGATGGTGTGTAGCATATGAACTTTGACGGTGCATGTTCAAATGAAGGTAATGGGGCAGACATCATATTATACTCTTCTATAGGTAAGATTCACAATTTTTCCTATAGATTATAATGTACATTGATGAATTTGATGTTGATTAATTGGGTTGGTTGTCATTGATGTCAACCCTTGAAGAAAGTCTGGTAGCGAATTCTGGTAGCACAAAGGTTTGGGTAATGGACCCAAGTTTGTTTGATTGATAATGGTATGATTTTTGATATATTTGCAGGTAAGACTATTGCAGATGGATAGTACATGTCATGCCATTTCTGGTGGTATGTGGAACATCACATAACTCCTCACGGTTAGAGAATTATGGCCATGTGAAGTTGGAGAACCCTCATTAGTCATCTAGAAGCCCTAAAAGGTCAAAGTAGTCAAAGTGTTTGCAAAGAATAAATTATTTAAATAATAAAGTGAAGTGATGAGTATACTATAAGTCAAAGTGGATACAAAAGAAATTATTTAAATAATAAAGTTAATGGGGAAATTACTAAGTGGACAAGTGGTTAGAAGTTGGTTGACCCTAAAATAAGGAATGTGGGTTAAGATGGTTAAAAGGTAACCCCTTGAGGAAGCCAAATTAAAGTATAAATAAGAGGCAAGTCTCTCTCATTTCAATCACACTTGAATATCATTGAAAATCTATTTTTTGAAAGGTTATTTGGGCAGGTATTATTGATAGAGAAAAATTGCAGCAGAAAAGTGCGGCAGGAAAAGTGTGGCAGGAAAAGTGCGGTAGAAAAAGTGCGGCAGAAAAATCGCGACAAAAAAACCACGGCAGAAAAAGTGCGATAGAAAAATTGCGGCAGAAAAATCGTGGTAGAAAAAGTGAGGTAGAAAAATCGTGGCAGAAAAATTGCGGCAGAAAAATCGCGACAGCAACATGGTTGGGGTCTATTTATGAAGGATATGGCACATCTTGTTTGAGGTATGTTTTGTGAGCTAGGGTTTATCTCTTGAGATGGTATTGGATGTTCAGTATTGCTACATATATCAGATTTGTTGAGGGATACAGTTGGTATTTTGTTGTTGGTATTTGACATATGGGTATTGGTATTTTGGTTGTGATGTGTTGCTACATAATAGTGAGGTTTTGGCACATGGTTTGATGTAAGGGTTTATGGTATTTGGTTTATGGATAGAGTGATGAATTGTTAGATAAATTTTGATGGTTATATTGGTGTATGGCTTTGGTATATGGTTGAGGTACATGTTGCGTACATGGTTGAGACAAGTAGTTGATGAGTTGGCACATACATGAGGTGTATAGTTGATGAGTTGCCACATACATGAGGTGTATAGTTGATGATGTTGGTACATCTTGATGAGTCAAGGTTGATGCATGGTTGATTCATGGTACATGTTGGTGCAGGTTATTGATATAGGTTTTTTGGTGCAGGTTGATTTGTATAGGTTGTTATAGATTATTGGTACAGGTTGACAGTGGCAGTGGTTGATTCAGTGACAGTGACAAGTTGTCTACATTTGGCATTTATATTTCAGGGCGGTTGGACGGGGTAAGGACAGGTGGTTGTAGCCACTTTTCAGTTGTAGCCAGAGATCATAGGGGGTTGTAGCCTCCTTCTGGTTGTAGCCAGACAATTGGGGAGTTGGAGCTTCCCTCAGGTTGTAGCCTGAGAAAATAGGGGGTTGGAGCCTCCTTCCAGTTGCAGATGGAAAACAAAGGAATTTGGTGCTTCCAATGAATGTAATTCTTCAAGACATATAAGAAAAAACATTACTTGGTTTTCTCCCGCTTTGGGTTTCCACGTAAAACACTGGTGTACTATGTATGTGTATGATTGTTCATTTGTTCATTGCTTATTTACTCTGTAGTTATTGGATGATAATGCTACATTGATATAAGACTTGGATTATATGGTTAAAAAGGATTAGATTTCTCTATTACTGAATCACCCCCCGTCTCATTAATCCAACAATTGGTATCAGAGTCAATTCCTTCAGAAATTAGTTTAACCACTGAAAGGTAGATCATGGAGAGAAACAACTTGTATAAAAATGGAATACCACAGTTTGATGGATAGAAGTCTGCATTTTTTAGCATAAGGATGAAGACATATATACATGCACAAGGATTTGAAATTTGGCAATCAATTGTAGATGGATACATAGTACCAACAGTTCCACCAACAAATGACAAAGTAGTGAAACTCGGTCAGAATAATTCCAAAGCCACAAATGCACTTCTGAATAGTCTTGGTGAAACGGTATTCACCAAAGTTGCACATTGTAAATCCGCTAAAGAGATTTGGGACAAACTTCGAAATATTTATGAAGGAGATTCAAAAGTCAAAGCAGCAAAGATTCAAACTTACAGAGGTCAGTTCGAACAACTAAAGATGAAGGAAGGTGAGAATATTGTAGCTTACTTCTTACGAGTCGATGAAACAGTAAACGCAATCATATGATTGGGAGAAGAAATTCAAGAATCTGTAATTGTTCAAAAGGTACTAAGATCTCTTCCTATGAGATTTGACCCTAAGATATCAGCACTGGAAGAAAGAGCAGATCTAAACTCAATAAGCATGGACGAACTACATGGAATCTTCACAGCATATGAAATGAGAACTGAACAGGAAAATCCAGATGTAAAAGAAGCAGCCTTCAAAGCATCCAAAAGATCAAAGCAAAAGGTAAAGAAACAAGAAAAAGAACATAGCAGCAATAGTGACGTCTCGGAAGATGATGAAGAAGTGGCCAACTTTGTCAGAAGACTGAACAATGGAACCAACGGTAGGTATAGAGGTAAGCTTCCTTTAATTTGTTTTAATTGTCATGGTATTGGTCATTTTGCTAACAAATGTCCTCATAAGAAAAAGAGAAATGATGAAGGTGACTCAAAAAACAGACAAACATATAAAGGCAAAAGAACCACAAAGAAAGTTTTCAAGAAAAGCTTATGCACCAAAGAAAACATCTCATCATCAGATGAAGATGAAGTCAGTGACAGTGAGACAGAAAGGGTTCTATTCATGGCAGTAGAAGACTCTGATAAAGAAGACTCCGAAGTAGAATATGAAGAAGTCGGAGAAGAAATTGAAGAGGTAGAAGTTGACTACCGAGAGGAATTGATGAGTGTTATAGAAGTTATTAGAAGAGAATAGAGGAAAAACAAGAAGCTACAAGCGGAACTAGACAAGAAAGAAGACACTAAGGAATTAGAACAAATGATCACAATTTGAAGGTTCAAATTGAAGAAGATAAAAGAATTGAAGAAGTACTCAAAGAACAACTAGAAGAAAGAGACATGATCATTGAAAATTTGGAAACATAGATTGTCACATTAAGAAGGGATCTTCAAAAGAAAAATATGCAGAACAATTCAAAAATTTTGAATGACATTATCAACAGTTAAAGGCCTAATCATGACAAGTTCGGACTTGGATACAATCAGACAAAAAAGGGATCAAGCTCCAAAACAATAAAACAAGAAATATATCCAAAAAGCTATCCAAAAACAATCAAAGGGAATAGGAAGGTCTACAGAGAAAATTATAGGGACACTCCTCCACTGAGAAGATTCAGATTTCAAAATCAACGACCATCAGAAACATATAGGTCTCAGGAAGAAGAAGGATTCATAAGAGCACCTCATTTTCAGAAGATCTTCAACTCCCATGTATCAAACTATCTTTTTTGGTTTATGTTATGCATGTAATAATTTTGGACATAAAGTTGTGAATTGCAGAGCTAACAACGAGAACATAAACAACTTTTAAAGTCATACACAAAAGGGTTATCCAAGAAGGTCTAGTGAAACACAGAGAAGAAGTTACAACATGTTTTAATCATTTAGCACTGAAGTGGAATGCTACAAGTGTAACAACTTTGGACACATGGCCAAAGATTGCAGAATGACAATCCCTCCTAGAGAACCACAACATAACAACAACAATCACATATAGGAACCTCAGAAAAGGACATGGATAAGAAAGCAAAATCAATACAACAATGAAGAATGCACACTCGCTCTACAAGCTAAGCAGAAGAAATGTGGTTGGTATGTTGATAGTGGTTGTTCAAAACACATGACAGGTGATAGAGACATGTTTCTTACATTAAGAAACGAAAGAGATGGATCAGTATCCTTCGAAAATGATGATTTAACCAAAATCATTGGAAAAGGCACAGTTAGAATTGGGAACAAGAATACAAAGGCAGAAAATGTTCTACTAGTAGAAGATATGAAACATAATCTTCTAAGTGTGAGTCAAATGTCTGACCAAGGTCATAAAGTTATTTTCGATTCACAGAAGTACGAGATAAGAAAAGAAGGTTCAGGAAAATTGATTTCTACAGCTGCGAGAACTTCAAGCAATATATATGTGTTAAGTGAAATTAGAAATGAAAATTGTTGTTTAGGAAAGGAAGATGAAAGTTGGATATGGCACAGAAGAATGGGTCACATACATTTTGATAACCTTGTCAAAGTTATCAAAAGAGAAGCAGTCAGAGAAAATCCCTAGATCACAAAACCAACCAACACTTTATGCAAGAATTGTCAACAAGGAAAGCAAACAAAGACCAGGTTCAAATCAAAGGAATATTCAACGACAAGACCACTGGAAATTGTGCATACTGATCTAGTTGGACCAACTACAACAAAGGGTTTAAAAGGTGAGAAATAATTTATGTTATTAGTTGATGATTATACAAGAATGACTTCAGTTTTCTTTCTCAATAATAAGTCAAAAGCTTTTGAAAACTTCAAGATCTACAAGGAAATGGTTGAAAATGAAATGGATTCAAAAATCAAATGTTTGAGATCTGATAATGGAGGAGAGTTCACTTCAAATGAATTATGGACTATTGCAGCAGTCATGGAATAAAAAGGCAATTCTCTGTTGCTAGGACACCTCAATAGAATGGATTTGTTAAAAGTAAGAACATGACGGTGCAGGAAATGGCTCGAACAATGCTAATGGATTTCAAATTGAAAAATATTTTTTGCACACGGGCAGTGCATACAACAGTTCGCATTCAAAATAGAGTAATGCTAAGAAACAACACTGACAAAACTCCCTACGAGCTATGGAAAGGAAGACCAACAAATGTGAAGCACTTCAGATTTTTTGGACGCAAATGCTACATCAAAAGAGAAGATGGAAAAATGGGAAAGTTTGATTCTCGTGTGGACAAAGGAGTACTTGTTGATTACTCAAGTACAAGAAAAGCATACAAGTGTTACAACCTAATATTGAACAAAGTTGTGGAAAGCATCAACGTAACAATTGATGAAACAGGTAGACAAGAATTGAAGGAAGAAGAAAATGAATCAATGGAACAACTTTACGAAGAAGAAACAAAAGATGAAAAAGAAGGGGAAGACGGAGAGGATCCGATAGAAGCAGAAGAGAAAGTGCAGCAAGTGACTGCAAAGACACCTGGCAGACAAGTACAAAAGAATCATCCTTCATATTAGATTATCGGAAACAAAGATGCAAGAGTTGAGACTAGAAGAATAATGCGTTCACCAGAACAAATGCACCTAGCACTCACATCTACGATTGAACCAACATATTTTGAAGAGGCAAACAAGGATGAATTTTGGAATAAGGCCATGGATGAAAAATTAGATCAAATAGAGAAAAATGACACTGTGGAATTGGTTCCAAGACCAAAGGATAAGAATGTGATCGACACAAAGTGGGTTTACAGGAATAAATTGAATGAAGATGAACAAGTTACAAGGAACAAAGCTAGATTGGTATGTAAAGGATATGCACAGGTTGAAGGAATCGACTTTGAAGAGACATTTTCCCTAGTTGCCAAAATAGAAGCAATCTAATTGTTTTTAGCTTATGCATGCTCCAAAAATATTAAAGTGTGTCATCGTTTATGAATGGGGAACTTGAAGAAGAAGTCTACATTGAACAACCAGAAGGATTTTAATTGTCAGAGAACTCATATTATGTGTGTAAATTAAAGAAGGCCTCATATGGTCTTAAACAGCCTCCTAGAGCATGGTACTCTAGATTGGATAAATATCTACATCAGGAAGGGTTCAGAAAAGGAAGTGCAGACATCAACTTCTACATCAAGGTAACTCAAGATAGTATTTTATTAATTGAATTTTATGTTGATGATATTATTTTTGGAAGTACTAATGACAGGTTAAGCTAGAAATTTGCAAAGGACATGCATAATGAATTTGAAATGTCATTACTTGGAGAAATATCCTTCTTTCTAGGTCTTCAGATACATCAAAGCAACCAAGAAATTTTTATTTCTCAAACCAAGTATATCAGAGAAATGTTAAAGAGGTTCAGAATGGAAGATTGCAAACAATTTATCACTCCCATGCAAACCAGTTACAAGTTGAGCAAAGATGATGATTCAAAGTCTACATATCAGATGCAATACAGGTCAATGATTGGTAGTCTACTATATGTGACAGCATCTAGACCAGATGTAATGCAGGTAGTTAGACAGGTGGCACGATTTCAAGCAGCACCAAAGGAATCACATGTCTTAGTAGTGAAGAGGATTTTCAGATATCTCAAAGGAACAGAAGAGTTTGGATTATGGTATCCAAAAGGAAAGGATCTATCACTTATTGCCTACATAGATGCAGATTCAGCAGGTTGCATTGATGACTGGCGAAGCACCAATGGAGTAGCGTTCTACTTGGGTGAGTGTTTAGTATTATGGCTAAGCAAGAAACAATCATCAATATCTTTATCTACAATCGAGGCAGGGTATATTCCAGCAACAACATGTTGTACATGGGTTCTTTGGATGAAACAAACCCTGACAGATATGCAGGTTGAGTATGATGATCCCATTCCAATCTATTGCGATAATACAAGCACCATCAGTATCTAAAAGAACCCAGTGATGCACTCCAAGATGAATCACATTCCAATCAAGTATCACTTTCTAGGAGAACAGGTTGCAGAAAAGAACATCAAAGTTGAATATGTGGGCACAAAAGAACAAGTGAAAGACATCTTTACAAAATCGCTTCCATGGGAAGCCTTTGAGTATCTTCGCCAGAGACACAGAGTTATTTCTACTCCAAAATGAATGCTTTTGAATGCTTATCTTATATATCTTAGATGTACATGAGGAAGCACCATAAAGAGGGAAATCTAGGTTGGGAGATCAGACGAGTCAGTTAGGGGGAGAAGACCCAAATGGAAAGATACCTTTTCAATTGATGACAAAGGGGGAGAGATTTATCAGATGCAGAGGACAGAGGCATCTTTCCAGGGGGAGTGTTGGTCACAGAGATGCAGGCATGGTTTCAGGGGGATCATGAGTGATATGATTTCAATATTGCATCAAAGTGTTTCCATCAATTCCAAAGGGGGATATTGTTGATTAATTGGGTTGGTTGTCATTGATGTCAACCCTTGAATAAAGTCTGGTAGCAAATTTCGATAGCACAAAGGTTTGGGTAATTGACCCAAGTTTGTTTGATATATAATGGTATGCGTTTTGGTATATTTTCATGCAATACTATTCTAGATTGATAGTACATGTCATGCCATTTTTGGTGGTATGTCGAACGTCACATAACTCCTCACGGTTTGAGAGTTATGGCCTTACGAAGTTGGAGTTACGAAGTTGGAGGACCCTCATATGTTGGCTTGAAGCCCCAAAAGGTCAAAGAAGTCAAAGTGCTTCCAAAGAAGAAATTATTTAAATAATAAAGTGAAGTGACAAAGTCAAAGAGGATTGTTTAAATAATAAAGTGAATTGACAAAGTCAAACAGGATTATTTAAATAATAAAGTGAAGTGACAAAGTCAAGGAGGATTATTTAGATAATAAAGTGAAGTGACAAAGTCAAGAAGGATTATTTAAATAATGAAGTAAATGGAGAAATTTCTAATTATGGAAAGTGGTTATAAGAAGGTTAAACCTAAAATGAAGAAAATGGGTTAAGTAGTCAAGTGGCTATTGAATATATGGACAATTAGCAAATTGGGAAAAGTTAGACATAGGTGACTATGTGGACAAAGTGGTCTAGAAGATGCCTCTAAGGAAGCTACATGAAAGTATAAATAAGAGGCAAAGCTCTCTCATTTCAATCACACTTGAGCATATTGAATATCTACAGGTGACTGAGGTAACCAAAGGATATCTAAGCCGAATTTCAGAGGGAAGGTGAAGTAAAAAAGGCCGAAAATTCAAAGGAGGATAAATTCTTTTGATGATGCTTTCTAAGGTATGTTATTTACATGTCATCTCACCATTTTCGCAACAACTTTTTTCTAGAATGATTCATACCGTGAAATTAGAAGTTCATTGAGGAAACATATCCAAGTAGATGTGGTACAAATTTCAGCTTGTGGGTCGTTGTATTTTTGGAGTTACGCTCTGTCGAAAATAGGGTTTGTGGCTAGTCCTGAAACTAGTCTAAAATAAGTGTTTCGGGTAAAAACATCATAACTTATTCATAACAGATCCAAATTCAGTAAGACCAAATGTGTTGGTTAGAGTATAACCTGTAGTATTCTTTGTACAATTTTCAGATCCATACAACAAATATTTTGTGCGGGGCACGCTATACAAGTTCGATCTCTAGAATAAGCCAAAATTCAACAAGGTATGTCATTTTTGCTATAACTCATTTTCTGAGAGGTTCCAAGTAGTGAAACTTGGAGGAATTGCTTAAAACACACTGAAGAACATTTTGTACTATTTTAAGATCTTTATTCATTATAGGTACATAGTTATGATTATTTCAAGTTAGGGTTGTTGACTAATTCAAAACTAATCATGTGAGACTAAAGTAAAGTTTGATGAAAATGCTAGTCTCTTGTTGTTAAATTTAAGGAAGGTTTGTAGGTATGTGATCATATACATCAGGTCTATTACAGAGTTACAAATCAGATTTGGATGATGAAATTGATGAGGGATTTTGGTTGAGGTTGAGATACAGGTTGGTGCATGGTTGATGCACTTGTTTATGGTACAGGTTGATTATAGGTTGAGGTACAAGTTGATCCATGTTTGATGCATGGTTCAGGTTAATTCTACAGGTTGTTTGGTGTAGGTTGATTGGTACATATTTACAGCAATATATTTCATAGTGATAGTGTGACAGTGGTTCCATCATTCTACTTATACGTCAGGGCGGTTGGACGGGGCAAGGACGAGTGGTTGTAGCCACCTTCTAGTTGTAGCCGGAGAACATAGGGGGTTGTAGCCTCCTCCTCCTCCTACTCCTTCTGGTTGTAGCCAGAGAATTGGGGAGTTGGAGCTTCCCTCAGTTTGTAGCCTGAGAAACTAGGGGGTTGGAGCCTCCTTCCAGTTCCAACTGGAAAACAAAGGAAGTTGGTGCTTCCAATGAATGTAATTCTTCAAGACATATAAGAAAAAGCATTATGCGATTTTCTCCCATTTTGGGTTTCCACGTAAAAACACTGGTGTATTGTGTATGTGTATGATTGTTCATTTGTTCATTGTTTATTTACTCTACAAATATTGGACGATAATGCTACATTGATATAACACTTGCATTATATGGTTAAAAAGCATTAGATTTCTCTATTACTAATTCAGTCCCCCTCTCAGTAATCCAACACTTTGGACTCTTCTAGCATCAAAATTTTTACTCTGCTCTAATAATTTTGGATGTTAGCTCTATTATGTTTGCATGTTGTATGTGTGTTTTAAGCGTGACTATGTGTTGTGTTTGTAAATTTATAAGTTGGTGAATGACAATGAATGGATGTGAAATCTAGTTGTCATATGTATTTGATCAATATTCTATGGAATACTTTTGGGTTTTGGACATCGGTGTTATCTACGACCTGGGTTTTGCATGGAAAACATATAAACAGAGATGGTTTTTCTTTTCAAATAAGGATTACAAAAGAATTTAAAATGGAGTATCGTCTTTGAAGTGCATTATTTCATGGCTTGTAACCTAGTATCACCCTATGTATTGGGTATGGACTTAAAACAAATAAAAAAGAAAAATCTAGGGTTTACATTTTGATGGCTTCTATGTTTAGTCCAAAAGAAATTTCAAACAAGGGTTAGGACATATTTTGTTATATATAGAGATGACCTGGCTTGACTGTAACTTGTGTTGGACATATGGCTAACTTTTGAGCTTGTTTCGATTTGACTCACTTCTCACTCGTATGGATTTTCATCTTCTTTTTATCTTGGTATGGGTTGAGTTATGGTTCTGGTATTTTTAAAAGAGCATAAATGTAAGGCTTGCATCCACCCTTGTGTCTCGACTTGCTCTTGTTCACGAATTTAGAAATAGTTTGGGAAATTTTTATTTATGTTCAAAAGCATGGATTTGAAACCTTCTTGTCAGTTTCATTTGGGCTTTCTTATCGATATTCAGTTCTGCAAATAAATTTGTTCTATGCACGGAACTGATTTGGACATTGGTATGAAAATTGGGTGATGATATTACAAGCATGTGTGTAGACTAGCATGATATTCTTGGGCTCATATTGATTGGATTACAATTCTTTCATGTTGATTACAATCTAGAAAGTTACAAATATTTGAATGGCATGGTATATGTAGCAATATAGAGATGAAAATTGATTCAAGAAAATTTGATATAGGGGAGATTGATCAACCCCTGCATGTGCTTTGTTTGATTGACATTGGATTGACTTCACTCTGTTGTTATGATGAATTCTATGGATGAAGTATATATAAATAAACAAATTTTAAATTGATATATCTAAAAGAGT
Source organism: Picea abies (assembly GCA_900067695.1). Taxonomy (NCBI): domain Eukaryota; kingdom Viridiplantae; phylum Streptophyta; class Pinopsida; order Pinales; family Pinaceae; genus Picea; species Picea abies. The sequence goes on along the minus strand of CBVK0101271969.1, from coordinate 8,979 downwards.
TTATATATGGCTTTCCTTACATGAAATTTTTGGTGGAGTTCTTTGTAACATTTGTTAATTTTGTTAGACAACACAGGTATTCCAACAGAGGATGAACACCTTCAGTAACCACTCACACAACCAGATCAAAGATCAACACACAGATATTTTGATGTGGTAAAACCCCTACGTGGAAACATCCATGACCCAAACCAATGCATCCACTTGCAACAATTTATTAATGAAAAATAAAAAGATTATAGAGAGATTTTACAAGAGATTTTCTCACAATCAATCATTGGAAAATGACCCTCCATGATCTTTAAATAGATATCATGGACCAATAGGGTGTTAAGCCACAGATCAATGTAGTCGTTAAGATCGAGGAGAATATGAATCATCAGATCACTCTATGTCAGGAACATACCATGACCGTCGGATTTCCTAACTACAAATGCATACTGATGCATACTAAAGAAACACACTTTTACCTAACGACACATTAGACCAAGTAGATGCTAACTAACTCCTAAGTGTCTAAATATACTAACATCCCCCCTTAAGAAAAACTTGGGATATGATTGAAGGATTTACAATAGTGACACAATAGGAGAAGGAAGGAGGCATTAGAGCCTATCCCCCCTTAATGAAAACTTCATGAATTCCTAACATAGATCGAAGTTTGGAAAACTTTGCTTCTGTAAGAGACTTTGTGAAAATGTCTGCAACTTGATCTTTTGTAGGGAAAAAGAGAACTTTGATAAATTGATCATGAATGATATTTCTGATGAAGTGCATGTGTATCTCGATGTGTTTGTTGCACTAATGTTGAAATGGGTCTTTGGCAAGCTTGATGGAACTCTTATTGTTGCACCAAAGGTTGTTCGGATGTTGTTGTTGGAATCCAAAATTTGAAAGGATCTGTCGAATCCACAAGGCTTCCTGACTTGCATTTATTATTGTTTGGTACTCTTCTTCTTCTTAAGAAAGTGAAATAGCTTGTTGTTTCTTACAGGCCGAAGTGACAAGTCCTTAACCAAGGCTGAAAACATAAACTCCAGTAGACTCCCAATCATCGGGGTCATCAGCCCAATCTGAATCAGTGAAACCAACCAATAAATGAGTCCTAAACTGTAATGTATCCTGAACTAAATTGTACCCCAGAAATACCAAAGTGTCCTTTTAGTTTATTTCCAATGGATTTCATGGGGTGTTTGCATATACCGGGAAACAAGACCAACAACAAAGGAAAGATCAGGATGGGTATGAGTCAAGTATAAGAGGCTACCAACTAACTGACGATACAAAGTGGTATCAACTTCAAGAGAAGTACAGGTGGAAGCAAACTTGACTCTAGACTAGAAGAGAGAAGAGGTTGGTTTACAATCTTCCATGTGGAAGCGATGAAGAAGGTCACAAGCATACTTAGACTAGGAAATAAAAATTCCTTCCTTGGTTTGCAAAACTTGGAGGCCAAGGAAATAGTGCAAAAATCCTAAGTCTGTCATTTGAAATTTCTTCTTGAGGTTGGGTTTCTTGTGGTTTAAAATTTTTAAGTCACTACAAGTAAGGATAAGATCATCAACATAAAGGACAAGGATTATGAGATGGCTTCCTACTTTCTTGGTATATACATTAGGATCAGAATGCATCTAGAGAATCTGTTGTCAATAAGAAAGTTTTCCATTTTGGCATACCAAGCTTGGGGAGCTTTCTTAAGACCATAAAGAGATTTCTTACAGTAAAAAACAAGGATAGAGTCGTTATGGACATAGACAAGAGGTTGTTCCATGTAGATTTTTTCTTGCAAATTCCCATGCAAAAAGGAGGATTTAACATCCATCTAATGGACCTCCCATTTATGTGAGGCAGAAAGGGCAAGAACAAGGTGGATGGAATTCATTTTGGCGACACGGAAAAAGGTTTTATTGTAGTCAATTCCTTCAACTTGGGAAAATCCTTTTGAAACTAATAGAGCCTTGTGTCTTTCAAAACTGCCATCTAATGCATACTTAGTTCTATAGACCCATTTACATATGACAAGTTTTCTTCCTTTCAGAAGAGGTACAAGATCCCAAGTATCGTTTGTCATTAAAAATTGATACTTTTAATTCATTGTTGTATTCCAATATGGATGACCTAAAGATTCTGCAAATGTATCTGGATCATGAGTCTCTAAAACTTGATTCAAAATAGAAGAGGATCATTGGAACTTTGAACGTGTCTGATGTTGATCTGAAGGATCATCAACAAGATCATCAGTTGCTTCTCATGTTGAACGAACCCATCTAGGAAGAGATGTTGTTGTTGTTGGTTCAGGTTCAATGGACTCATCTGGAGGAAGGTGAGAAGGAGGAGGTAGATTTTCATCCTCATTGTCGTCATCTAAAGAAGAAACCAGAATAGGAACATAAGAAGGCACAAACACTGAAGATGGATCGCAATCCAAAGAAGGTACAATCGTTGAATTAGGCTCGCACACCAAGATGTTTTCATCAAAATTAACATCTCTTCTAATAATAATTTCATTACAATGTAGTTACAGAATTATATAACCTTTGACATCTTCATAATAACCAAAAAATATACACGTATCACTTTTAGGCTGCAATGCTTTCCGTTTCTCATCAGGAATGTGAGCCCATGCTATACTGCCAAATACACGGAAGTGACTTACATCAGGTTTAATTTTAGTCCATCTTTCTTGCAGTGTTATATTTTTAAGAGCATTTGTGGGAGTGTGATTTACTGTGTAATTTGCACAGTTGATGGCTTCTTCCCAATACTTTAGACTTAATCCCTTAGATTGGATAATACAATTAGCCATTTATTTTAATGTGTGGTTCTTTCTCTCAGCAACACCATTTTGTTGTGATGTATATGGAATAGTGTGTTGCATTTGGATGCCTTGTGTAGTGCAGTAACTTTAAAATTATTGATCACATGTTCACCTCCATTATCTGTTATTAACCTTTGGATTTGATGTGCAGATTATTTTTATACAAGGGCCTTGTAGGCCAGAAACTTGTCAAAAAATTCACTCTTAATTTTTAATAAGTAAACCCAAGTACATCTGGAAAAATCATCAATGAAAGTTAAGAAATACTTGCACCCAGAAAAAGAAGGTGAAGAAAGTGGACCACACAAGTCACTATGAACGAGTTGCAAAGGGCACGAGGTGTGCCAAGAGGCACGTTCATCAAAAACTATCCCGATGATGTTTTTCGATAACACAACCAACACAAACACCATCTCTACATGAAACAAGAGGAAGGCCAGTCACAATATGTTGATTACATAGTTGATGCAATGAGTGATAGTTTAGATGACCAAACCAATCATGCCAAGGTTTTCTCAAGTCATCACTATGAGAAAAAAAAACTGATGGAAAATATGATGACACAAAGTTGTCAAACTTGTACAACCTGGTAATATCATCAACAATTCCAATTGCAAGAACATGTTGAGGATATTTGATATCCTTGATTACAACTTGGTGAGGTCAAAACTATACGATTTTACCTTCACCTGAATGAGTGATTTGATATACTAATAGAAGGTTATAGGAAAGACTTGGAACACATAATACATCATTAAAATGACCATTATCTACCTGAATTGTTCCATATCCTTCAACACTAAGAGATATATCATCACCAACACATATTTTCTTGGTGTTACATTCATTTAGAGTAGAAAACATGGCTTTCTCCTTAGCTATATGATAAGATGCCCCAAAGTCAATAAGCCACTCATCAAAAGAAGAAGTAGAATTTTCATTGAAGGAGAAACCAGAAGCAGAAAGTGCATGTCCATGAGAAGAAGAAAAAGAAGTAGAAACAATACTCATGTTGTGCTTCTTCATCGTTGCATCTAAAGCTACCATATTCTTGAAACTTTTGGACTCATCATGACCATGTTTCCCACAAAAGTTGCAATGTCTTTCAGTCTTCTTATTTTTAGATTTTGCTCCTTTGCCATGATTAGGAGATGAAGCTATCTAAGTGGGTTTGAGACCCTTGTTTTGCTTATTGTTGTGGCGAGGATGTTGTTTCTTGGGATTCTTGGCTTTGTTAGAGGTACCTACGGTGTTGATCACTCCAAGTTGTACAAGCTTATCTTGATCTCTAATCAAAGCATCACAAAATGACTCGAGAGTGGGTTTTTGATCAGCTTTCCCTAGATCCTCTCTCATGGCATAAAAGGTAGATACAAACATGGAATATTCACTACCTAGATTAGAAAGAATAATATAGATGCAATGCTCTTCCTCCAACTTTATGTTACATTCTTCACATAAAATTCTAAGTGTTTTAAACTTAGATATATAGTCTTCAATGCAAGAAAAATCATTTGGACTTAATATCTGATTTTCTAACTGATGTGCTCGAATAATATTGTGTTTATCAAACACAAATTCAAGTTTTCCCAAGCTTCATCGGGGTCATCAATTTCTTGAAGGTGGAACCTTAAATCAGGAGAGATGGAAATTCCAATCAGTCCACGTTCTTCATCATTCCTATTAGCCCATTTGACTTTCTTTTCATCATCAATGGGTTATTTTTCCTTTCCCAAGGTAATTTGTTACAGGAATTTACTTCTTAATAAATATTCCATATGGGATTTCCATTGGAAGTAGTTGGTGTTGGTAAGCAAAAGATCATTGGAAGAAGCCATATTAAATATGTAGATAATGTGGATTTCAAAACTGAAACTACTGATCTAGATGGAAAGATCTCAAAAAATTAGGCAGTTTAAAAAAAACAATACTAAAAACGAACTTCAGATGTGAAAGTTATGCCATTTAAAAAAAAAACATATACAGTAACCAAAGAGCCACGTGGAAAGTAGAAGTTGATCCACATGGTGATACCCCTCCAAATAACCTCACTTTTACAAATAATTTGCTTTATGAAGTGACCCACTTTTATAAAAAGAAGCAAGGATCACTTTTACAATGAAGTTAATTTATAAAATAAACTTACATGAAAAATAAATAATTTTAAAATAAAATATTAAAGCTACTTATAGTGATTCACTTTTATACTTGAAGTGAAATACACTTTACAATGGATGCATGAACTTATTCAAAAAATGTAACAAAAAAGAGACTTGAACTCAAGACCCCTTACTTAATAAGGCAACTTTTAACCAAGTGAGCTAGCAAAACATATATTGTATTGTTTAGAAGGAGGATTGTTGTTGTTGTTGTTGTTGTTGTTGTTGTGGAAGATGGTCTTTGAGAGTGTGCTAATAAAAACTATTTTCACAGAATAAAAAAAAAATTGTTTCTCAATGACAACAAGGGTTAGATCTCGGTTAGCTTACCCAGAAAATGCACATTTTTCGATATGTTTCTGATTTGCCAAGATCACACAAGGCACGAGGAAAAGAGAATACGCAGATCCAAAAGAGTAGCAACTCGAAAACAAAAAAAAAATAGAAAATTGAAATAAAACCAAAATAATACTCTGCAAAAAATTTAAAAGGGCATATTCAGTCTTTATACCTCTAGATCTGACTGAAATGGTCGTATCTTGGGCAAACGGAAAACTTTTCGAGTGAAACAAAAAAAATTCCTGACTGAAACAAGCACTCTTAATGCAATGGAATAGTCCTCTCAGCCTAGAAATGTATGGAAATGGTAAAAAATAGAGAGAGGAAATTCGGCTTCATGATCTCAATCTACAACGGGAGCGGGTCTTTAAACAAGCTCTGATACCACGTTTGACAACACAGGTATTCCAACAGAGGAAGAACACCTTCAATAACCTCTCACACAACCAGATCAAATATCAACACACCAATATTTTAACGTGGTAAAAACCCTACGAGGAAACATCCACGGCCCCAGCCAACGTGACCACTTGGAGCAATTTATTAATGCAAAGGAAAAAGATTACAGGTAGATTTTACAAGAGATTTTCTCACAATCGATCATTGGAAAATGACCCTCCACGCTCTTTAAATATAGATCATGGACCAATCGGGTGTTAAGCCATGGATCAATTTAGTCGTTAAGATCAAGGAGAATATGAACCGTCAGATCACTCTAAGTGAGGAACATAGCATGACCATTGGATTTCCTAACTACAAATGCATACTAATGCATACTAAATAAACACACTAAGAAACACACTTTTACCACACATTAGAACAAGTAGATCTTAATTAATTCCCAAGTGTCTAAATATCCTAACAAATTTATTTTGACTGAAATCTAAGAAATCAAAAGGAAAATAACTACAGAGTTTCATTTGAAGTCTTGAATTTTTCATTAGTTGATGATTGGTTTTAAAAAAATAAATTGTCTGCAGAAAGAGCATTCATAATTTTCATTTCTCATCCATGAATTAACTTTACACAAATTATAAGGCCCCTCATTTTTTTCCAAAATCATTTTGTTATACCCTTGCTCTGTTTTTAAAAAGATGTGATTGTGCAAAGGTTCCCTAACCTTTGGAAATTTTGATAAAGGGAAAATTTCATATAAGAACAGTGAACAATATTGGATGAAATATTCAATAAAATGAAGATGATGATATTATTAAGGTCAAGCTTGTGCTTGTGAATTGGTTTTTTTTTAGAACAGTAACCATTGCTTCCCTCTCATGAATACCACTTTTCATTCATTACAAATCCAATCATATCATATATGTCATTGAGTTTCCATGTTCTAAACTATGATAGTTGTGGACTGAAGTCAACAAATAAATTATGATCGATACATGCAAAGTAATGTATTGATTGCATGCATGCTTGTGTGTGGACTGATAAGAGACAATGTTTTAAATTTATCTTTAGGAAAAGTTATTTGATGGTTGATTAGTCTTTCATGTTTCATATATTGATCTATGTTTGTTTTTAGACAATCAGTTTCTCTAGCAGAGGAAGCCATGACAAAGACAGCGGTAGAGGGAGAAACAATTTTTGGCAGAGAGGTAACTAGAGACCTGGATTCTCCATACATTTTGATTTTGATCCTCAAGAATTGAATCAGATATTTCAAGTCGGTTTCTTTAACTTAGTGGGCCAATGAGTGTTCATCCTTGACCAGAAAGACCTCCTTACCAACCTCGCTCGATTCTTTCTAATGTTCATGTTCTAGATCATGTGTCCCTCTAGCCATAGGTTCCTATCAATGATGGTTGGAAGGATATTCTTCATCCTCCTATATTCCATCATGATGGTTGGCCCATAGTTTCATTGCCATTTCCACCTACTCCTCCAGTCAACCAACACACTCAGCAAATTTCCCACATTGCATCCCCTGTCCAATCTTCACAAGTGGTCAATAATTCTAAGTCATTTGTTGATTCCTCTCAGTCAGTCACTTCCCATGCTCTCCAAGTTGATGAAAACTCTCTATCCTTCATTGAATTTCACCCTCAAGCATCCAATCATCCACACTCTGAGAAGGCCAACTCAAAAAACAAAGAAAAAAAGGAAGTAAGCAATGAGAATAAGCAGACTGTTTTTCACAGTGAATATGGTTTTTGATCATTTATATGGTGGACAGTCTATTTACATTTTGACCTCCTATAGGTTGTATGACACTATGTTTATATTTTGCGACGGCATGATACTATGTCTTCATTTTTGTACAGCCAGTTAATATTTTCTTTTGCAATGGAAAATACATTTTATTTTATATGTATATGGTTAATTTTGGGAGACACAAGGGGTTGTTCAAAGCGATTGATTATGTGGATATTTATGAGAAGGCATGATTTATTATTTAAGTAAATTATGGAGCAACAAGGAGGAAATCAAAACTTAAAAAGATTTAAAGGAATTAGGGGTCCCAATTAGTTATTATTTGTTTACCCTTTATCTATTATTATGATAATTTAATATTTGTCCCTAACTAATATTAAGTCATTTATGACTTAACTAAAGGTAGTTTGAAACTACCACAACTTCTTTTGAGAAAGACAAAGAATTGATCAAAAGAAGGGACAAAGGGAGAGAGAACAAGGAAACAAATTTATGATAAAGGTCTGCTCTTAAACTTGTGAGATTAATTACTTTCATTCATTCTGAGTTATCATAGAGTCTTAACCTTTTTGTTGGTAGCAGGGTCTTATTGAAGATAGCAGGATTCAAAGATTGAGATACGTAATTCAACATCTTATTCTAGAAAGGTTAATCATTTGATCTTGGCAATCTGTGTATTCTGATATGTTTATGAATTAGTTTTCATTACTGATAGAGAATGTTTTGCAGAGTCGGTAAATGATACTTTTGGGGCTAATTTGATCCATATTTCTAGTCTCAGTCTTCACTTGTTGTCAGAGTATTTTTGTATGGTGCCCATTGAATATCTCTAAATCCGATCTTAGTCCTTACCCTCGTAGGGGTTTGAAAAGAAGGTTATGATTGTAACTTGGAGTGAAATCAATGAAATTGCTTTGCTATTTTTTATCTCACATGTGCATTCTCTGATATTACTTTCATATTTGTATTTCATGTGTTCCTTAATTCTCAAACATAATACATATATTTTTTTTAACTTTCTTATTTTACACAGTTTAATTATATAAAAAGAATAGCATTGGTTCCTTGTACTTATTACTTGAGAATCAATTGATCATTTTGTATAAGGCTATAAACCCTGGGTGATAATCCAAACTATCTTACCCTAGCCAAGTAAGATTCAAAAATGTTGAAGTGAGGTTCTTCATACCTTTTCCTCAATATTTATTTGGTGACTGGGGAGATTTTTTCCATATCTCTTTGATTGTTGTATATTTATTTATGTAATTGTTTTCTTTGTTTTTCGTTCTTATTTTGGCTTTAATTGACTGTTTCCATGACTGTACATGTTACTAGATAGCCCAATATTGGTGATGGTATTGATGATAAAACTAGCATTTCCTTGACCTTATTTAATATCATTTTAGAAACTATGAGGTTATCAGGGATCTTTTCATCGAGTGGCTTATAAAGGATTGCATTAAATGAGCATAAATTAAAGTGCACCATTAAAGAAGGAAAAGC
>CBVK0101271967.1:0-10976 GCA_900067695.1 Picea abies | reverse complement strand
TGAGGATGCTCTGATTGTGAAGTTGGTCCTCCAGGTTCCGACGCATCTCGAAGATCAACTGAAGGTGGTCATCCAAAAAACAGTGTGGGTTGAACAAGGGATGCTCAGTATGCCCAACCATTTACTCTTGAAGAACTGCAACTGCATAAACCATTTCCTCCTGAAGAACTGCAACTGCATCAAGATCTATTGGTGGAGTTTCTTCCAAGACCATCTCGTGGGTGGAGTTTCAAGCTATCCAATATGTCAACCAGTTGGGGGGGATTTCTTCCTCAACTACATAGCCGCCTGGCTACATTGTTGGGCGAGTCAGGAGGCTGGTGATGTTGAAAGGATTTGGATGAGCTTCAACAATTCCTAGCCCGAGAGGAGGAAATTATTCCTCGATTGGGAAGCTCCTAGTATTGAGCATGGTGTCATAGAGGTGAGGGGGTGAGTTTGGGATGCTAAGAGGAGGTTGAGGAATCTCTAGACAATTCTGGCCAGTGCAGGAGGGGATAGCAAAGCTGGTGGTCAGATTAGAGGGCTGCGAGGGGTATGGATGATTGCGCCGAGCTATGAATCTATAATAAGACGACCCTCTTTTGGGATTACCTTGCTCTCTCGACATGGTGGAGGAATTACAACAGAGGGGAAAACCAAGTTTTTAGTCCAGCGAAGAGAAGGCTAGGAGCACGACGCCGGTGAGGAATAGACTGAGAATGGAGACCAACAGAAGAATGGAGGTAGTTGGACGGAGAGAAGAGTGCCCATGCCAAGGAGGCTTGGAATTCCAGGGGATGATGAGAGCCAAAGGGGAAAATGAAGTGGGAGAATACCTGTGAGAGCTTGCATTCATAGAAACCGTTGAAGTGACTCAGAGGAGCGCCATGAAGATGGAGGTGGCGCCAACTGAATGCTTCGTACCTGCTTTAGTGCTCCATAACTGGTTCGTGCATAGATGCATTAAATTCCCTTTGGCATACCAATGCACTAAAATTTCTGCAACATGAATTCTATTCATGGTGAGTAGACTGGATCTGAGGCTCACGGTGGGGGTAATAACTCCCTGTGCCGCATGAGTGCTAGGTTGAGTCTGCTGGCCAGATGTCACCCCATACAGGGGTACATTATGATATTAATGCAATGTATAAATTAAAATATTAACCTACATTAATGAATGTAATGCATTAATTAATAAAACATTTATACAATATTAATTGATACATTGCTAAAGTATTAATACATTAATAATACATTATTATAGTAAAATTACAAAAAAAAAATACATTAAATGCATTAATAAAGTATTAATATAATGATAGAGGAATACATTAATAAAGTAGTAATGCATTGACCTTAATGAGGTTAGTAATATATTATTAAAGTATTAACACATTAATATATAATGGGACATATTAAATTATTATTATTACAATAATAATACATGATTAAAGTAATAATAGATTAATAAGTACATTATTAAAGTATTAATACCTTAACAAATACATTATTAAAGTACTAATACATTAATATATTAATTGAGAATGACCATGGTAGATTACAGTTGACCATGACCATGGTTTCCTATGGTTGACCGTGACCATGGTTAACTTTGGTAGACCTTGGTTGACTTTCTTAAGGAAATGTTGACTATGGTTGATCGTGGTCGTCATTGACCACGATTAACTGTGGTTGACCATGACCATAGTTGACTATGGTTGACTGGGTTTATTATGGTTGACCATGCCCTTGAATGACCTTGATTTATCATGTGAATATGATTATGGTGGGCCATGTTGATTATGTTTAACCATAGTTTACTATGACACTACTACATTACAATGTTTATCATGTTTTGTTTGTCACATTGCAACATCAAGTTTAGTTTGTCACATTGTGACATCAACTTTTATTCATCACATGATATCATAAGGTTATGGTCATCAAATTACCATGAAGGGTTTTCATTTGTCACATTATGGCATTGAAATAGGCTTGTTATATCCTGACAATGGGTTATGTTCATCACATTGCGACATCGAGAAATGTTCGTCTCATTGCAATGTTGATCTATGCTTGTCACATTACCACACTGGGTTGTCTACATGACATTGCGAAAATGGGTTGTGTTCATACCATTGCGGTGTTTGGAAATGTTTATCATAATGCAACCTCAGAATATGTGTGTCATATTTCAACGTAAGGATATGTTTGTCGCATTGTGATGATAGGGCAATTTTCATCACATTGTGACGTTTGTTTATGTTCATCACATGATGGCACAACTATGTTCATGACATTGCGATGTCGAGATATGTGTGTCACATTACTACATGGGGAAATGTTCATCACATTGCAACGACAGGGTGATCTGCGATACATTATGAAATTTGTTTATGTTCATCACATTGTGACGTTACTATCCACATTGCCATGACATGACTATGTTTGTCACATTGTGACATTAGTTTGGGCACTATTCATGACATTGAAATGTTGGGACATTTTAGTCAAAATGCCACCTTGGGAAATGTTCGTCTCATCGCAATGTTGGTCTATGTTTTTCACATTACCATATTGGGTTATGTACATGATATTGTGACAACGGGTTGTGTTCATCCCATTGCAATGTTTGGAAATGTTTGTCACAATGCAACCTCAGAATATGTGCATCACATTGCGACATGGAGATATGTTCGACACATTACGATGATAAGGAAATGTTCATCACATTGCGACGTATGTTTATATTCGCCACATAGTGATGACACGACTATGTTTGTCACATTGTGACATCTGTATATGTTCGTCACATTGTGATGCTTGGACATGTTTGTCACATTGTGATGTCGAGATATGTGTGTCACATTGCAACGTGAGGAAATGTTCATCACATTGCAATGACAGGGTGATGTGCAACACATTGTGACATATGTTTATGTTCGTCACATTGTGACATTACTATCCACATTGCCACGACATGGCTATGTTTGTCACATTTTGACATTAGTTTGGGCACTGTTCGTGACATTGAAATGTTGGGACATGTTTGCGAAAATGCCACGTTGCGAAATGTTCGTGATATTGCGACGTTGGGAAATTTTTGTCACAATGTCACATCGGGAGATGGTCAACACATTGAAATGTTGGGAAATGTTCATCACAATGCGATGTCGGGAAAGGGTAATGTTTGTCACATTGCGACGTAGGGAAATGTTCTTCATAAGGTGACAAAGGACAATGTTCGTCACATATTGAGATTTGGTCACGAGCATCATATTTTGAGGTTCATGTAATAAATTGCTAGGTTTAGTCATATTGGGCAAGGTTCGTGACATTGTGACATTGGTAAGTGTTTGTCACAATCAGACGTGAGATATGGTAGACATTAATTCATTATATTAATGTTTCAAAATTAAGATTCATTTATTGGGGGTTATGTTTGTCACATTTCAAGGTTGATTTATGTTTGAAATATTGTGAAAATATAGGAACTTAGAATCATACATATTCTAAGGATATTGATAGGAAATCATGTTTTACTTTGCAGACAATGGTTTATACTTGTCCTAAGGACATTGATAGTAAATCATCTTCAACTTTGTAGATAATAAATTATATTGGTTACAAAGACATTGATAGAAAACATTCAATAATTTATATGTGTATTAGAAACATTGATAGCAAATCATATTAAAATTTAAAGATGATGATTTACACTTTTTTAAACTACATCTTAAAAAAAATATACTTAATATATACTTTACATATAATGATTTATATATGTTATAATAAAATTATAATCAATTATAATGATGACAACATGAATTTATATATGTTGTAATAACATTATAATGATGACAACACAACATTATAATCAATTAATATATAATAATCCATTTTTCACAATTATCCCTAATAAAACTTTGATATCATGACATTATCCCAGGATGGTAATGCATCAAATCCTTGGTGTGGGTTGTTCACAATATTTATTAACGTAATGCACGATGTTTGATTACACACAACATTGTGACCAGGGTGACGTTGATTTGTCTGAATCATCACCATCACGTGAATCGTATATAAAATTATCGGGAGGGATCTTCATTTTCATCGAAATCACATCGCAGTTCATCCAATTATAATGGCTCACCTTGCTCTGTCAACTTCATCTAATTTGAACGACAACATATCTTCCATCCCTCGATGCACTGACAAGCATCATGAAAATTTGCGGAAAGATGATCTCATAGAAGCTCTTCACTAGCCTTTTGGGGTACTAAACGTCTTTAAAATTATTTTTTATTTATTTTAGTGTAACACATTATATTCGTTGTAACCATCTATTACGTGTTTTTTATACCATTGTATGGCATTAATATTTCACAAAGGCCAGAATACACTGAACGTGTTGAAGAGACAATCAAGGATATTCAACATGATTTTTTTAGTGGCATGGAAGATTTCCATGATGATTTAATCAAACGACTTCAGATTGTTGACATTGTTGAATGTTTAGGAATAGATCAGAATTATCAGCACAAAATACAATTAGCTCTTGATTTTGTTTATAGGTTCACCATTTACATTTGTATTGTAATACATGGCATTAATTGAAAATAGATTATCATGTATATATATTCTACTCATGCACAAATCACTTGTACTTATGAAGATGAAACCAATTTCTGTCATAATAGCTCATGGATGCGACCATATATAGAGATAGGGTTGGGCCATAAACTGAAATAATTCTAAATCGTAGAACCTCTATACCTTATGATTCTTCCATCTAAGGAGGCATCCAATAATCATTGCCTACAATGTAAATATAGGTATACGATGCATGCAATATAGGTGGTGTTCCCATTGACAGAGCTCATGAGCATGGGCTCGAAGAAATTATGAGGATTTAAATTTACACATAGACAAAGTAAGTAGCACCAAAGTTGTACATTGCATATATAACAGAGGTGGACACGACAATATAAAAATTGGTTAGAGCATTGGTCTTCCATAAAGATTGAAAGGAAGATGAAGGTTGTGGGTTCGAGTGGGGCCAGAACCAGAATATGGGAATGTTATTGCCATCTCCCCGAGACTTTTAACTCTCAATTTTTTTCCCTTCACACCAAAAGACACTATGTGGCTCTATTTCAGCTAGATTCCATTCACATGCAACTGGTGCGGTTTCACATTCTTGATCTAAAAAAACTTGTAAATCATCAACCATAGTTTAAAAAATATATAAATATTTAATATATATTAAATGCACAATGATATTAAGTGTGCCATTGAGGAAGTGATATTCTTACTACTAAAATGGAATTTGTATCCACTTTTTGAAAACCTAAAAACTAAATCCGTCCTAACAATGAAATTATATTACTTAAAAACTATAATTTAAGGGAATCGATTACAAATATTTAAAAGAGACAATGAATGCATGGATGAGGGTTGACCATTAAAGGCAGGACGGTTTAAAGGCAGGACGGTTCATGATCGACTTGCCTTCAATGGTTGGGTCGCATGCATGAAAAACCTAAAACATAAAAATAACCTAGAAATTATAATTGAAGGAAACTAATTGAAGAAATTTTATAGAGAAATATGTTACATTATATTGCTTAATGCTTTGCTCTTATACCCTTCTTCCGAGTTTGATGGTTGTTATATCTCTTTTACTCCAAACACATCCAATCAAAACATTAAGCAATCAAAACTTTAAGTGTCTGGAATTCCTCTACAATACTGATATGCATATTGTACAAGGTAGGTATATGAGTGAAGGCCATAATACGAAATGGAAAATGTGTGCATGCATCCAATATGGAAAATGTGGAATCAAGCGCCTGGCTCCCATAAATTTAATTAACTTTAAATTGGAAAACACACTTGTCTCCCATAAATTTAAATTGGCAAATGTGGCGTGCCTCAGGTATCTGAAGCACTTGTCTCCCGTAAATTTAAATTGAAAAATGTGGCCTGCCTCAGGTATATGAATTGTCTGTCTCCCATAAATTTAAATTTCCAAACTTGGCCTGCCTCAAATAAATAATTTTATTGGCAAACGTCACATGCATCCAATTTAATGAGGCAATAAATAAACAACTTTAAATTGGAAAACATGGCAACAAGCGTCTCATACGTGTAATATCTAGTAATGGAGTTGAGTTAGTAATGGAGTTGAATTGAGTTGAGTTGAGTTAGTTAGTAATTTCTAGTAATTTAAACTTGGAAATCCATGGTAATGAGGTTGAGATAATGTTTATTAAAAAATTGCATAAATGTTAATCATCTAAACGTAGCAATCATATAGTGTTACAATAATTTCTTAATATGATTAGGTAAATGTTAAAAAGTAAACAAGTTAACAGATGCATTCATAAATGCAAAGAAGTTATGAACAATAAATCCCATTCATTGATTTGGGAGGATGAAGAAGAATATGCCATCATCTTCAATTGCTATCCATCATATTAAGGTCTTAGATTAGAAGGTCATTAATTGTGCCCATTTCCAATAGGTGTATGCCTATCCCCGTAATTAAGTATTAAACTATAGATAAATAAGTTTAACCATAACATATTGTTGAAAGAAATCACATTCATCTAAATTATTTAATTAATTTAGGTTTCCATCCAATTATAAGGTCTTAGACAATTATGTTTGTTTCAGTAATGCATTGATCCATTTTAAAAATTAAATATCAATTAATCTATCACTTAAGTAGTTGTGTATGACAAAGATTTATTCTAAATATTATTTTAGTATGGATATACAACTTGTGCTTATGAATTAAGTAAAAACAATACTATAAACAATATTTGCACAAGGTATTTATAAATCTACGCACACATTAGTAAAGTGTATAAAAACCACATATAAGAACACTCAAAAAGTGATTGAGTCTCATGTGCAAGACATCACCAAAAGATAGATACATATGATGTTGATACATGTGCAAAGGTAATTGAGTCTCATGTACAAGACATCACCAAAAAATAGATACATATGATGTGGATACATTTGCACTAAAGTTAGGAAAATTTTAAAAATCTTATAATAATAAAATTTTAGAAATCTTTTTTAATTCTTAAAATATTAACTATAAATAATAAACAATATTTTTATAAAATTATTCAAATTTATATGAATTTTATTTACTATAAATAATAAACAATATTTTTATAAAATTATTTAAATTTATATGAATTTTATTTAATTTCTAATTTTTTTTAATGAATTTTAATTATTATAATGAGTCATGCCATATTCTTTCTCTACCTTGTAAAATATTATATTAATTTTGCATATTTAATTATTTATATCTTAATAACATTAAACACTTCATTCTAATTGTTAATTGGTATTGAATTTATGTTGCTAATATCATATTGTTATAAAGAACCATTTGAATTTATGTTTCTAATATCATATTTTTATAAAGAACCATTTTTCAATAACATTATTATATGAATTATGCGCATGATTAACATTATTATTTATTTTACTTTAACATGTAATTAATACTTTTAGTTCTAAGATTGTAGTTTTAAAATTATTACTTAAAGCAAGGAAACATCACTTTTGAGTTACTTTTGGAAGATGTTTCTTGCACAAATTTACTCTATAATTCAATATATACAAATAGATGGAGAGAAAAATTTGATATTTAGAAATCTAGAATTCTAAATTACATGTTTGTTAATTTGGTTTCTTCAAATGATAAATTATGTAGGTTGAGAAGAAAAAACACAATCACTTAAATTTTTCTAAATGTTTCTCAATATCTTTATTTTTAATGTTATTTTTATGTAGACTACACAAATTTGCTATAAAATTAAGAACACATGTCAATTCAAAATATTATAATAAAAAAAATTATAATATTTTTAATTTATTTTTTCCTTCACATATATTGGAGTCTTAAAATACATATTTCTTTTATTCCTATTATAATTTTTTATTTCCTTATTCAATTCTAATTTTTTTATATGAGCATTAGTGTAGACTCAAATTTACTATCTAAAAACACAAAAAATGTTTGATTATGTTAGACCCTCAAACCTTACACTAATACACGACCTTAGAATTTTAAGGCTATAATGAATTTCATATTTTTAAAAAATTATGAAATCAAGATTAGAATTTTTGAAAAAATAGAGATGCAAAATCGTAATGTGTTCTCTACAATTTTTTAAAGGAAATTCCATCATTTAGGTACTCAACACTTGTACTAATGAAAAAATATGCATTATATTTTGCTAGGAAAATAAATCACCCCTATTATAAAAACTCAAATTTCACACTAATACAAAAATTTTATAAATAAAAATTATATATTTGGAAAGCTAATTCAATTTCCTATATTTTATCTTTTTTTAACCATATTCAAATTTATTGTGAAAGTATCTCAAATCATACATGCAAGTTAATAAATTGTTATTTTCCCATGTTTACATTGCCACTAATGTATCACTAAAGACCATCATAAACTTGCACTCAACTAACTATCTATACCAAACTTAACTAATATATTTGAATTTTTTTCACAAAATTTAAAAAAATACTTGTATAACCTAAAGCACTGAACTACTAAATAGAAACTACAAAACATAGCATAAAATCATGTTAGAGTTCAACATAGCATAAAATCATGTTAGAGTTCAATAAAACCTTTTAAGGTTATATATACCATTATTCCTGAATTATTTTGAAAACCTTTTAAGGTTATATATCAAGATTAGGGTTAGGGTTTGTATTACTTATAAACGAATTTAATAGATGTTCACATTTGGAAACGCGTTCAAATTGAAACACAAGATTCAACATAACATAAGGTGAATTCAGGAAAAGATGATATTTATTAAATCACCAGCTCAATTGAGGGCTGAACGACAATCGTACAACTTTATGCATTTATTCTGAAGAATAAATATTTTAAATTAATAAGAAGAAACCTAGAAACCTCTCTCGAGGAATAAAATCTTCGCTGATTCCATCACAGAACTGCTTTATCGTGTATTTGGCAGAGATGTCCCTAAAAGAAATGCCCTGAAAAACACAAGATCACGACTCCGATCGAAAATGGGCACAGCATGCCCGGCACCATAAAACGTTGAATATTTCAGGCCTTCATAGTCTTGAGTCCATCCAGCCACCTGCATAGATTAATACGACATATTTTCACATTAACCAGCAACAAATAAGTCAGCCAAAAAAAAAAAAATCTCTGAACAAATAAATATCATTGACCTGAGAGGTTGAGAAGTTCAAGTGATATTAGGGCAGAATTTATAGAACATATTTCCACAGCAACAAATATATTAACAAAAAAATCTTTCTAACAAATAAATATCGTTTACGTGAATATACGATTTATTTCTTTTAGGTGAGAAGTCAAACTGTTATTAGGATATAATTTGATTTTATGTACAAATTTAAGGTTAAATATTACTTTAAAAAAATTACAGGAATTCATTAAATACCAGAAGAAACCTACTTTCTTGAAATATTATCTAACTTGAAAACGCAAGTAGTGATGTCTTTACTATAACAAGTTTTACCACTAAAAGATTAAAAAAAGAGTAGAGAATATTTTTATGCCTGTTTCTCATGAAACCAAGGTTGCCAAGATCTTTTGACAGTAAGATTAAGTGCATCCATGCAATATCTGGTCGATAACAGGGAGACCCGGCCATCAGTATCCCCACTGCAACATTTTCAATACACGGAAATTCATCATATATTCAACGTTTTACTTGCAGGGCTTTGTTGCAGTGAAAAAAGGTAAGGTGTTCGACAGTACGGATCTATTAAGTTTATCGAGGCAATGGTTACATACCTGTATACCCATATGCGAAGGCCTGCTGCTATAAGCTTTCGGTATATAGGGAGCACAGAGAGCGGGGAATCCTTCCAGTTATTAAAGATATCATCACTGCAAAATTTAATTTCTCTAATTAATTATTTTCACTAATCAATGTATCTATCAATATTTCAATTGAATTATTCAACTGTATATATAAATATTTTTGTTTAACTATTCTAAGTTTTGTTTTTTCAGTTGAAGTTACATTAAAATATACATATATAAATATTTTTATCAAATTATTCTAAGTTTTGATTTTTAAGTTGAAATCAAACTATAAGTTTTGATTTTTAAGTTGAAATCAAACTATATAAATATAGATTAAATTACAACAATTTTCTTATTTAAATTATATTTCTGAATATAAAAATAAATTCAGTATGTTTAAAAAATCATTATAAAAATAATATTATACAAAATTAACAATTAAATCCAACAATTTCTCAACCTAAAACAGTTAGACTACGACTATGTATAAATATTTGAATCGATATATTCCTTACTTGCAGGGAGCCCATTGTATGAGATGTCCACCTCGAGTGGCATGGAGTGCGCTTTGAACGTCCTGTCTATTATAATATTTGATTGCATAGTTATCCAGACACGGATCATAAGATGTTCCTGATCCTCTCAACTTTCTTTTCAACTGTGAAGGATGAAACAATACATTTTATATGAAGAAAGCCATCATGAATAATTCTTCATATGGACGTTAGTAGTCGAAACAAATTATATCAATCACTGACATCGAGAGTATGAAAAAAAATCTAAATGCAAATCTGAAAATCATGCGGAACCTCTATTGAGATGTATTAAAAGTTTAGATGTATTTATTCCACTGGTTATAACAAGAGCAGCAAAGCTGCTTATTAAAAGGTAATAAATATAATAATAAGATTTTTCACTGGTTATAATTAGCACAGCAGCAAAGTGGTTGGTGTTGTTGTTGGTGAACGTCGAAAGTTATTTGGATGGACAACACTCCGAAAGTTATCTGGACTGATAACATTCTGGTGAATTGAAACACAAGGACAGCTAAACTGATGCATTCAAAAATACAAGGAAGTTATGAAGAGTAAATCATATTCATTGATTTGGGAAGACTACTAAGAATATG
>CBVK0101271966.1:0-13027 GCA_900067695.1 Picea abies | reverse complement strand
AGTTAGCAAAGTTGAACAAGATTGGAATGAGCATAGGAACATGTATCGATCTACCAGATTGGCTAATGCTCCCAGGTTGATGCGATGTATTAAAAGTTAAAAGTTAATGTGTATTTATTATTAAATATAATAATAAGACTTCAGTTATAACATGATAACATGAGCAGCAAAGCTTCTTATACTGTCTCCTCTGCTTATGATGTCTTCTTAATGGAATATGTATATATTTACACATATAAAAGAGTGTATGTTTACATATGTCATAAATTTTTAAGTCAAATCAAAACTAATACAAAAGTCAACTTAAAACCAATGCTATATATTGTCATAGGCAGTATAAAATGTAAAAATGGTATATTCAAGTAAAGTAATGTTGATATTTAATTTTTTTAAATGATATTCTAATAAATTTGAGTTTGGACGAGAGAATAGTAGTTTTTGTTTTAAGTATTTTAATTAAATTTAAATAATAATTTATTATTTAATAAAATTATTAAGATTAAGATTTAATTAGGGGTAGCATGTAATTTTATTAATAATTTAATTAATTATAATATAAATATTTAAATTAAATATTATAAATAAATAATTTTTTTAAGAAGTTAGATATATAAAAAGTTATATGGGTTTCATATATCAATTTAGTGTGGTGGTTTGGTCCGTGATCTTAAAAATAGATTATTATTATTATTTTATGTTTTTGTGTTGTTTAAATTACATTTTTAAATATATAAATTGATTCATCACCTTTAAATTATTACACTCAATCACTCAAATCTAAAATTGTTACAACAATTTTTGGTCAAATTTTAATAAAAATGAAAAATAATTTTTAATAAAATAATAAATATTATTATAATAATAAAATATTATATTAAATCCTATACCATTTTAAATTTATTGTAATTAAAATCAAGCATAAAAATATCCAAACATGCGGATGAACTTGCTTTTTCTTTCTCATTAATGCTTTATAAACTTCAAATAAAATGAATCTAGTTTCTTTTTCTACTAATTCACATTGGCGTGAGTGTGTTATTACTTACAGCATTTGTTGTGATCGTTTTTCCAACGGTAGCATTTACCAAGCACTTGGGTGTGTAGAGACTGTACTTATCAATCTGATCAGACTGCGCTAACGTTTCGTCTACTGCTGCTTTGCATTTCTTGTTGTCCCATGTATTGTTACTGAAGAAATCACAGTTGGATATGATGATATTGTAAGTCTCGTCAGATATAATTCCATGACTCCATGCATAGTCCATGTTACCTTTCCAGTCATAGCCGTCATGTGTCTCTGGGTTGCCCACCTGAAAATTTGAAAAAGCCTTCACATGTATACTTATCATGCCATTGGTAACCCACCAGTATATATACATATTCCACTAAGTATACTTATCATGCCATGTATATACTTATCATGCCATTGGTAACCCACCAGTATATATATAGAGAGAGATCTTGATTTTGATTTGATGTATATACTGAAACGCCCAACAATGTATACACAAAGATCCAGCAATGTATATGTGGATAATAGGTAATTAATACTTTGCAGCTCAGTATATTTTGCCAGCTATCCAGGTGAACCATTTTGACAGCTAATGTATTTTGACAGCAGATTGACAAAGGCGGCAAGCCCACTGCAACAGAACTCTTACCCGAAAAAAGGCCAAACATACATGCTGGTTAAGTTTGTACTAATTATTGTGTCCGAAAACTAGATCCATTGACTGCCGTTATCTTACCATGAAACCTTTGAGGTTGATAAGGTCACTCTGACGAAGCGTACTGTTGTTGAAATCATAAATGATCTCTGCAAGTTCTGGCACGTATTTCCCTGCTTCAAATTACAGTAAGATGATTATAATGAGTTATAGGCAATTTGATGTTGATGCATTGTGAAGTTTAATTAACCATTGAAAGTGAATTTACTCGCCTCCATAGCTCTCTCCTGCTATGTAAAAGTCGTGTTTTCTGTATTCGGGAAACCTTTCAAACCAATTTTGAAGAAAAGCAAATGAGTCTGCAGCTGAAATGATGTTCAAAGAAATCTTAACATCAGTTTTCACATCGATTTCATGCTAAGCCTGGCTTATAGAAATTAGCATATGAAGTTACCAGTTACGTTGTCCCCAAGCTTGTTGTAATCTGATGATGTGTTAGAATAAGAAAACCCTACTCCAACAGGCGATTCTAGAAACAATAAATTGGCCTCTGCATAGAATTTTAATTTCACATAAGTCTTCAACTTCAATGATGGGAGTCACATTAAAAAGAAAAGAAAAATCAAGAACAGCAATTAAAATAGCAGCAAAGAAAAACAGAGAAAAGCAAACCATTGTTCCAGGCGTAGTTATTGAAGGAAAGCCCAGCACCAGTGGAGTCCACAAGGAATGGTCCTATTTCCTGTGTTGCTCCATATCCCACAGAAGAACACCCAGGACCTGAGAACCCAACATTAATATAAAATATCACCAAATGTTCAGAATATGTAAAATTTATATGTCATCTTGAGGAATCAAGCTGAACTCTTAAATGCAACCAGATAAGGGCTGTGGTTGGTTTGGATACTGGTTTAAGAAAGTATATTGAATGCAACGAAGATAGAAACAATGGACCAGTTTCGAATTATGTTAGGTGATGAAGTTGAGACGACCTATTCTGTTGTGTGTTTCAACTAATATTTTGAGAAAATATACTATATTATATGTAAATCAATGTGATGTTGGGCTATAACTTCAAAAAACAACAATGTAATCTGTTCTGCGCTGTTGTGATGTTTACAGTTCTACACCAAAAAAATTAGAAGTTTATAAACATTCATCCCAGAGAAGGAAGATCTTCAAAACTCTTTTAGTGTGTAAATACTGAAGTGTTTAAAATAGTTAGCATGTTGGGTTTCTTTAATAATTACAATAGAGAAAAATAATAGAGAGAAGCTAATAACATTTAATTGAAATTTTAATTAATGTAAAACATTAAAATTCATTTTAGTTAATACTAATACATAACAGTCATATTAAAACTCATTTTAATTAATATTAATACATAACATTCATATGAGATTAGTCAACATCTTATTTCTTTAAATAATTAATAATAAAAAATAAAAAATTACTTAATAATAATAACTATGGCTAAAATTTCATTACATTTCTAATGAACACAGCCCTAGGTTCATTTTAATTAGAAATTTGATTTTATGCTAATACATCACAGTGATGTGCTAATTGCATTAGCTGAGTGATCCACCTAAGAGAATGGATTGAACCATTATTATATAAATTTGTAATTTTTTTTCATTTTATTTTGTTTAATATTATTAATTTATTAATATTATATAAAATAATTTTTTCATTCATAACAATCAAAAAATATTATTGAATATGAAACATTTAATTAAATATAAATCCAGATTTAAATTTATAGAAATATTATTGAATATAAAATATTTAATTAAATATAAATCCAAATTTAAAATACCATATATTTACTTATATTTATAAAGTATCAAAATTCTATATAACTTTAATGGAAACCATATGCTCAATGTTAAGCAGTACATACTAGTGATTTTTCCATTCATAACAATAAGAAATATTGAAGCTTATTAAATATGGAACATTTAATTATATAAATGCAGAGTTGAAATATCATATATTTATTTTTACTTATAAAGTATGGGAATCCTAAACAATTTCAATGGTAATGGAAATCATGTGTTATTTTCATAAATACAATTTATAGAGAAATAAGTGTTAATTTTATTAATATTATCTTTTTGGTTTGATAATTACTTTAGAGTGTTCCATGGTTTTGAGTGAGATCCTTAAAAGAATTGAATCATGAAAAATTCCTTATTTTGCACCATTTGAATGTAATTTAATTTATTATAATTAAAAGTGCACACTAAAAGAATGGAAGTAACAGTATGAAAAAATAGAACAATGAATACAGGTCAGAAAGAAAGAAATAGATGAAGGTACAGGAGAATGCCAAAAATAGTATCACGGTATTGGGCTGGCTCAAAAGATGTAATAGAGTTTTTGATGGGTGGCCCTGGGTTGAAAATGCATTAGACTTCATTGGAGTGACCGGAAACCTGCTCTGCTTAAGAACATTCAATAAATATCGGCAGTGGGAAGGCAGGCTAGAAAGAAATAGATAAAAAACATGGTCTGCTTAATAGAACATTCCATTAATATCGGCAGTGGGAAGGCAGGTTAGAAAGAAATAGATATAAAACAGAAGCTATATGACATACCAACGCAGCGTTTTATCTATGAATTTGTAGGTATAATAAAGAGAAAAAGAGGAAATGATACAATCACCGCCAAGAAAAGATTGAAAGCGAGGATGAGTACCTCCATTGAGCCATAGGACTAGCGGCTTCTGCTGTTTTTGAGAAGAAGCTTCGTAGAACCAATAAAAGAGAGCCCTTCCATTCTTTTCATTCACAGTCACACGGCCAGCATAATGGTCGAAACCAACTTTCGGCTGCCCAGGTAGACGGGTCACCTTATCCAATTCTTTTGCTCCATTATCTATCGTCAAATTCACTTCGCCTCCACTGTTACCCAAACAGCTGAAAACAAACCCTAGAACTATCCAACAAGTTTGTCTGGAATACATTTTCTCAGGTCTGTATCAATCAGCTTCAAAACCTTCCTACGCTTTTATGTTTTTTTTTTCGTTAGGACTCTCGTTATATAGATCTGATGCTAAGGAGTGGGCTTGACAGAAACACCGGAATTTTACTCAACCTCTCTGTCTCCCAGGGAGTGGGATTAACGGAAACACCGGAATTTTGCTCAACCTCACTGTCTCTCTTCGTGAATCCATGACATAGAAGTCGTTAGGGTGGAGGGATATCATTTAAGACTGTCCATCATTGAACAAACCTGTTGGCTTCCCATGTTTTTGGGAAACCGCCAAATTTCAATTTCTTTCTAATTGGTCCAGTGAGATTCCAACTACTAAATTCAACTCTGCGAGAATGGAATGACAATCCAACATATTGACTCAAACAAACAAACCAGCTCTCAATAACCCATATTTTAATCATGTAGATCACAACAAAACTAGATTATCGACGTAAATCACAACAAACTAATTCTGCATAACCCATATTTTAATCATCAAAATTAAAATATAATAGATTTTTGATCATGTAGATCACAACAAAACTAGATTATCGATGTAGATCACAACAAACTAACTCTGCATAACCCATATTTTAATCATCAAATTTAAAATACAAAATTATATTTTATTCAAAAGATTTATTGCTTTTTTTAAATTATTAAAAAAAAACTGAAAACTCTTATGGATGTAGTCCATAACAAACTAACTCTGTATAACCCATGTTTTAATAATCAAATTTAAAATATAAAATTATATTTTAATTAAAAGATTTACCATTTTATTTTATTTAAAAACTAACTCTGTATAACCCATATTTTAATAATCAAATTTAAAATATAAAATTATATTTTAATTAAAATATTTATTACCATTTTAACTTATTATAAAAATAAAATAAGATATTTATTTTATTTAGAAAACAACTATGTATAACCCATATTTTAATAATCAAATTTAAAATCTAAAATTGTATTTTAATTAAAAGATTTATTACCTTTTTAAATTATATATTAATGATCCACTAAGACAAAATTGATTTATCTGATTTTAAGAGGGAGGGCAAGTAATTATTTGCGATTTTTATCTAAAAACCAATAAAAAAATATAAAATTCAATTATATATATATATATATATATATATATATATATATATATCTGTATCAATCAGCTTCAAAACCTTCCTACGCTTTTATGTTTTTTTTTTTTCGTTAGGACTCTCGTTATATAGATCTGATATATGCCTCGGTTAATGCTGGGGAGTTGGCTTAACGGAAACACCCGTTATGTCTTGCGAATTTTGCTCAACCTCGATCTCTCTCTTCGTGAATCAATGACATAGCAATCATTATTTTGGAACAAATTGAGGAGGATATCATCGGTTTCTATATATTTAAGACGGTATGCCATTAAACAAACTTGTTGGCTTCCCATGTGTTTGGAAAACCACCAAATTTCAATTTCTTTGTAATGGGTGGAGTGAAATCCAAATTATTAAACTCTGTAATATGTTAACTCTTACCAGGTAGAGTATAGTAAATAAACAAATGAATATTAGATATTATTTTTGGGATTAACTGCGTAGTGTAAGTCATTAATNTATGACCCATATTCATGAGTATTAGTCGCAACTGACCAATAATTCTCATGGTTTGAATAGTCCACTTAACACTCATTGCATAAGATGATGCTCACAGAAGTGAAAAAATGAGAAGTAGAAAACTGAAAAATCTTATGGAAATAGACGAGAACAAACCAACTCTACATTACCCATATGCAAATGCAAGATGGTTATTGTTTGACTGTTGACTAACGAAACAAACGATGTAAACCCCGCACGCAGTCCAGGCAGTCTTAGGTTGTTATTGTTTGACTGTAGACTACCACTGAGTATATAGATTGCTATTAATGCCTACTAATTTGTCAGCACCAAATCAGCGTTCTCAGATTGCGATTTTGAGAGTAATATGTTTTCGCGGACTATATCTTCAGGGATAATAAAGATAAGAACGAAAGTCTCAGCATAGAATACATACTCAATATTTCCCTTTATTCAATTGTTCATACAAGTTTATGTACTCATTGGTAGAGAATTTGTATAATTATGTGTTATGATATACTATTAGATCTGTTGTCAATCCATGCATGATTGCTTTGATATTTGGGAGGTTTTCGTCTTATTTGGTTGTTTTCATGTATGAATAAGATCTAGAAACATCCTTAGTTTATGTATCTATTTCTGTCTTAGGAGCTAGTAGAACCTAAGGGGGCTCAACTCCTGCAAGGTTCAAAATCTGTACAACAAATTGATGACCATATTAGGGAAGTTTTTCTCCATGTATTAATCCCCTTAGACTATTGAATTTTTTAATCTTCTTTCTATATTTCTCTACCCTTTTAAGTGCTATTGTTCCATCCCAATCATTGCCCCACTCTTTTATGAGTATAGCTGAAGAAACCTATATCCCAAATATGTCAAATCTTGTCCAAATCTCTCTTTTTTCATTTCCTAGGTTTGGTCACCTTTTCCCTGTGTAAACAAAGCAACCAACCTCCTTTGGTCACACCTTTTTCTCTATAAGGGAGCGATCAACCTCCTCTGGGCACCCTTTTTTCTCTATAAGGGAGCGACCATATATCCTCCTAGGTTAACCAGAGGTGACCATACCTCCTAGTCACCTGTTTTTCTCTATTAGGGAGCAACCAAGTCGCTCTGTCACCCTTTTCACAGAGCGACCATCATCTTGAGAACCTATTTTTGAAGAATTATCCTTCAAAAAACCCACTTAGATCTATTTTTTGTGGTCCTCTTCAACACTCTAGATCCACCTTGGATCTACCTTAGACTCCTTGCTGTGAATTTTATAATCTTTTTGCAATTTTTTTCATTTTTCTTGAAAATTTTTCCTCTCTTTCTATATGTCACTCATATGTCATATTATTGTTGCATTGGTCTGACCAAAATTATCTTCCTTGACCTCCTCAAGTAGTCTACAAATCCATGGCATCTCCCTGAGAGATTGTTTGGAGAAATTTCTATTTGATTGTTTTCCCACTCTTACTTTGATTGCTTTGGGTGTTGATTTCTTTTTAGTCAATTGGAAGAGACTTTTTTTTTTCCAGTTTTGAAGCCTTGCGTTTTGCAAGTTTCAATTTGGAATCTTTTCTTTCTTCCTTCTTATCTACTTTCCATTGCATTACAAATTATGGATTGAAAGAAACGAAATGGAAGGAATTCCTTTCAAATTGCAATTACTTCAAAAGAAAAAGAAAAAGCACAAAATTTTGTTGGAGTGTTTTCAAAAGTAGCTTAGTAAAGTTGTTTTCTTTCATATCGAAAAAACTTCATTTCATCGTTTGGCACTATTTCCCATTTCATTGAAAACAAAATTAAGCTTACATGATGTTGAGTGCTTAGTTGTCATTATAAATGAGTAAAGAACTCCTCTCCCTTCTTTAGTTATTTTCATCGAAAAGACATTATTGCATCGCATCATTCTCTGCACCTTTTTGGGGTCGATTCCTTTAAACATCATTCATTTCACTACCACACCCTTGAGTAAACCAACAACCATAAAATCAAGTGCTTAATAAAATTGATCTAGAAACTTTTATTTTTAGGGAATGTACATCAACAATAGATCAGGATAGATCTTTGCAATAGGTTGTGAAGTGAACTCTCCAAAGAAACCAAAACCAACTTAGAATCTTGTGATTGGGAGAGGAAATCCAATTTTTGTATAAGCATAACTGGGACCCCCGTCTCACACAAGGGATAAACACGAGGTCGTGTGCGGGAGAGCAACAAAAATTATCCCTCTGAGGCTTAACCAAACATAATGGAATGTTAGTATATTGGGGGTTCTTATCAAGAATCGACTATTTTCATTTGGTATCATAAATTCATTAATCCTGAATCCATTCTGGGTCCTGCAGAGATTTTTTCGATCCTCTTGTTCTTAGTAATGTTGGATAATTTCAGACTTCATATCCTACGCATATTTTCGATCCCGACTATCGACTGTAACTTCTCGGAGGATGACTGTGAGTTGGTAACCCTAGTATCCATAATATTTAGGGTCTATACACAAGGTGACGGTGAAGGGGAGTCTTCACTATACCTAGTTCAGACATTGGTCAAACTCACTTAGTCTCCTTGGAGGGTCACCCATGACTCTCACCGTAAGGAGACTTGCACCAAGGTGTAATTATGTTAAGAAGGTCACCAACGTAACCGATCCACCCACTCATCCCAGTCCCTTCTCACGTGTTCATGCAATGTTGGATTTCATCACCAACTAGTAGGTTCATTGTGAGAAGTTATTTTTTTGTTTGGTTTGCTTCCTAGATTTGATAGCACATGTTATCTGTTTTCTTAGTGGACCTTAGGGTTGAGTTTGTATCTATGGTGTTATTTCCTGTGAATACCAATGAAGGAATCCATTTTCTAGGGATGTCATTTGTTTCTCCTTCTACGGGACACATTGGCCCACTTTACATCGCAACTTTGACTCTTCCTAGTCTCACGATTGGGTTACCGATTTGGTTGTTTTCCACTACGGTGAACGTCAATGCCTCTAGTGATTCATATGTAAACATTACACTTCTGGATCATCAACCTCATGTCGATCCTCTGCCTTCTTCAGTCGTAGGGTCTTCTTTCCAGTCTTCCTCTTCACCTAGTGAAATATCTACAGGTATTAATTAGGTGGACAAGAAGAAGAAGATTAGGAAGATTAAGAAGAAGAAAACTAAGAAAGAGGAAAATCTTCCAACCACTACAGAACATGTTGGAAGAGATCATCCAACCTCTAAGAATCATGTTGGGAGTGTTGATGGTGTCAACAAGTCTAACAAGAAGAATCACAATACCAAATTCCCTTGCAGTCTTTGCAAGGGTGATCACCTTCTCAAGGATTTCCCTAGTATTCCCAAGGTCATTTAAGTGTGGTCTCGGGTTTCTTCTCAATCCACGTCATAATTTGTTGCAGGTCATGCTGGTGACAACCCATCGACTAGTAATATTGTTGGCAGTAAGAAGGGTAAAATCATGAATCCTTGTTGGTTATGCAAGGACATGCACCGTACTACCTTTGTCCATGCATGGATGCAGCCTCGACATTGTTAGAATCCCTTGTTGTCTCTCCCACTCCGTTTCCACCCGGTTATCGTAAAATTTCTCCCAACCCGCCATTAGTTGATGAATTGTTCAATCTGGTTCCCTCCTTGGTTAGTCCAGTTGATCATGTGGTCAATTTTTTCTCATCCTCCATTGAACTAGCTGATAAAGTATTCGATCTGATTCCATCATCGGTCTATCTCACTCTTCCATGAAGATTTCAACCCAAGTGATCGATCCGATATCATCATCGGTCGATCCCACTATTTCCTTGAAGAGTGAAACCCAAGTGATCAATCCAATTTAATCATCGGTTTATCCCACTCTTCCATCGAAGAGTGAAACCCAAGTGGTTGATCTGATCCACGAATCCATCGATCCCACTCCTCCTTTTAAGAGTGAGGATGTCTCTCAAGTATTTATTGTTACTGAAAATTCGTCCAGACAAGGGGGCATTCGACCCGTTCCAATGACACCCCCTCAAAGCAATGCAATTACCATTGATTGGAATGGTCTAATAGAACCTCATCTTCCTTCTTACATTCCTTTCCAAATCATTGTTCAGGTTTGTGGTAGGCATATTCCTAACACTATAATATAAGAAGGAGCTTATGTTAGCATCCTATCCTCGAATGATTGGCAAGATCTTGGTTCACATCAGCTTGCGTCAGTGACTTAGAATCTGTTGAATTTTAACATAAGGGTTATTCAACCTTTAGGGATCCTTCCTCGATTTCCTCTTACTTTTGGAGGAAAAATGTTCTATATTGATGTAATTGTGATCGACAACTCCTTGGACTTTAATTTTCTCCTCGGGCGAGACTATGTTTATGCCATGAAAAATTTTGTGTCCACACTCTTCTGAGTGATGTGTTTCCCTCATAATGGAGACATAGTGACCATAGAACAAATTTCATTCATTGGCCATCAGTCTTCCTTGAATGGTCCTTATATGCGAGTGTCATCCGCCCCGTCGCATGTTAATTATGGGGCAACCTGTCCCATGCATTCAACTCCGAACGAGAAGGAATCTTTCCCTTATTCTAACTTAAATCCAGTAGTTGACATCGTGATCTCTTGGATAGGGATTTTAGATCCTGATATCCCTACCCCTATTGTGCCCCTCGACATGTATTCCTTTGAGAGTGTTGTTCTTCCATCTCGCTAAGATCTCTTGGAATCCATGATCGAGGTTTTCCCTTTGACTTGTATTTCTTCCAGAGTATTGTCCTCTTGGAATCCATGATCAAAATGATAGTTATGAGCATGGTTCTCTTTTCTATTTCATTCTCATTAAAAAATGAAATAGAGTTCTAGGGATCCAACCCAACAATGAGCATAATTATTTTCCTGTGTCAAGCTTGTTAAAAAATGAAACACTCGCCCCTCTCTTTGATTCGAGTCTTCCATTATAACTTGTAGTTGAAGCTTCATTCCATCCACCTCTTTCAGTTGATCCTTTTTCTTCATCCCTCTCTGGTGAACATTTTTCCTATTAGTAACCATGAGTCTATTGAAGAAGAGTTGGAAGATGAAACGAAGCTTGGGGGGGCATGTCTCCAACCTCTCGTTATCATGCTTGAGTTAATATGATATCTTCTCAAGATGGGGCCAACCACCCACCTTTGGAATTTACATTGGGAAGTTTCAAGCACAGTTAGTTTTCTAGTTTCAATCTCATTAAAACAATGAAACCTACCCAAACATAGTTTTACTTTGTTTCAATCTTGTGTAAAAATGAAACCAATGTCAACCTTAGTCTTTGTTCTTTCTCATGCTTGTAAATACATGAGAATAAGTTACCGATCTTAGTATTTTTTCTTTCTCATGTTCGTCAATACATGAGAATAGGTTATTGATTATACTTTTATCTCTTTTTCGGACTCGTAAAAACAATACGAAAAAAATAACTCTTTGGAGTCTCCTTTAAGCTCTTTTAACACTCTCTAAACATGAAAATATTACTGATTGAGCTTGTTTCCTTTCACACTCGTTAAAAAGTTATAAAGGGCATCTTTTGAGTGATAGTTTATCCCTTTTTCGGCCTCGTTACACTAATTACGAAAAATGAATACTTTAGTCAAGCATGATTAGAAGAGTTCTCCTAGCTATTGTTTTATACTTTTTAGGACCCTGGAGACTAACTTTACAAAAAAAATCATTTTGGAGTCTTATTTACGACCTTTTTAGACTCTCTAAACATGAAAATGCCATCAAGTTTACCTTCTTCAGATTCGTAAAACCAAACATTGAAATACCTACATGGACTGAACCCCTCTTTCCTTAGATTCGTTAAAATTATGTCAAGGGACTCATCACCAGATGAGCTATATCGAGCATCTCTTATCCTCCTCAAGATCATAAAAATAGAAAGAGGTACTCATCGCTCATGGTGGGGAATTTTTAGAGGGTGTTTTCGTCTTGTTATCTTCACTATCTGGCAACAACTACTACTTTTAGTCGCCCTTGAAAAATGCACCGATTCTATCATCATATATAACAGTCAGGTAATCCATTCTCCCTCATTGACAACCTTTCAAATTGTTTGTCACATTCCACTGATAGGTTCATGACCAACGTTATGATCTTCGTATGAGTTAATGTTGCTGAGTCAAGTTATTTTTCCTGCATACTTGTTCAAGGGAATTTTACTTGCGTCGTCCACCTGCATTTCCTTTCAACATGTTTATCTCGGCGATCCCTGTGTCAGTTGTGCTCTGTTATTATGATATTCACACCATTTATCTTTATGTGTTTCATGTCGATTTATGGGGAATACATCAAGGCCCTCCTTCGAAGGATTTCACCCTATCGAATCTGGCTCAATATCCAAGATTAAAATATATAAACCCATCAATACCCTGGGAATTGCAGATATTAGTGGTAGGTCTCCTTGTATTTTGATAGTGGTTTTACATTATTGGATCCTATCGAATGAATCTATGAGTGTCCAACGTCAACTCCTTTATTCACACTTTGTAGATTTTACTAGGTATCTTGGGTTCCATCATCATCGTCGGTGGACTCCCCCATGTCCATTTACGATATACATTAATGACTGATAATCATACGTTTTCTACCATGCTCGAATTCAGCTCATTTATTCACATGTTGTAGATTCATACCATTTATATCAAGGACAAAGACATTGGGTTAAGATCACAGTCATGTTAGATGAAATTATTTCCCAAGTTGTGATGGAGAATATTCATGAGCAATTCACAGATTTATCATCTATTGAGTCATCTCACTGATTTGTATGAT
>CBVK0101271964.1:0-17550 GCA_900067695.1 Picea abies | reverse complement strand
TCATCTGTCAATCACATCATAATCATATACAAAAGGTCTAATATCGAAAATGGTCCATATCACTTGCGAGCAAGTGTCCTCAAAGAATAAGTGTCCTCAGTGTGCCAGAGCGGGATGTTACAGTTGCGCTATTTACTCTTTCCCTTTTATTATTAATCTAATATGTTTTTTACACTTTCACAAGTTAAATAATTTATTTCTTCTTTACCTTTGATATCCAGATATTTTAATTAAGTTCTTACTCTCTTCATTTTACCCAAAAATTTTTGAAGTCCACAACTATTACTTAAGTGGTTTTTAGTTTAAAATATTTTATTATTATTATTTTTTATAAGGTAATTTTCTTAAGGGTTGACAAAATTTTACCCCTAGAGAAGTTTTAGACTTAGGACTTAGATTCTAAACTAGGTGACATTTTAATTAGGGAAGTTGTTTTTTTTAAATTTATTAGAGAGATATTAGTCTTAGGGCCATATAGGTTTGTTCCTTCAACATCATCAACGTGACGTGCCCTTCAGGACGCACTATGTGCTCCAAGGGTGCCACTCGCCTCTAGTGTTTCTTTTGCACAACGTGCCCTTCAGAATACACCACGTGCTCCAAGGGTGCCACTCACCTCTTTATTGATTGGTAGACATCAATAACCTCTAGAGTCAACACTCCGCCAGGTGAACTTGTGGGAGACTAAGGGCTTCTAAGGAATAAGGCCTCCGCCTTATTGCGCACCCCTTAGAATCATCGTGGATCCTCTCGAACTAGGCAATCGCTAACCTACAGTTCGAGCCACGACCGGAGTGCTGGTAGGTTATGGTAGGGCTGTTGTCCAAACCTCTCCCTCAACCTCTCTGGTAGTCGTGTGAGGCCACTTTACTCCATATGTGAGTCTGGTCGGCAAGCTATTTTCAGCCTGCATCATCAACAATCATGTCAGACATGTCCACATCATATCATCTAATCAAATGTACTAAAATCATAGTAAAACAATCAAACCCCAATAGCACACTCCCTGACTCGATCCAGAGTCCAAGGGTTCTATCGATGCCTCTGCATCCTCAAGGTCCAAAACCCTGCACACTCAGTAAAACCGAGTCAATAGCACCTATCTATGTCAATGCAATAAAACATCAGGTCATCTATCATAACGCCTCATAATCAAGAACAAATGTTTTAATGTCATAAGAGTCTAGATCACTTGCGAGCAAGTGTCCTCAAAGAATAATTTTTCTCAGTGCGCCATAGCAGGATGTTATATACACCCCCTCTTGGTCTAAAGTTCATCCTGAAGTTTCATAGTATAAATGTTGAAATAAATGTATCACAGTATCATATGTCTATCAATCAAACAAAAATGGAAATTGCTGGTGCATATCATATGCATCCTCCCAGGTCACCGAGTGCGGACTATAATTGTCCCACTAGACCTTGACCTGATCTATCATTCGACACCGTAACTGTCGAACGCGATGATCTAAGATGTGGACCGGCTTAGTCGTGAGCACTCCCTCATCCAATACCTGTAAGGAACTCATGTCAATCAAATGTGTAGGATCACTAATATAATGTCTCAAAATAGATACATGAAAAACATCGTGCATATGCCTCAAAGAATCAAGCAAGGCCAGTCGATAGGCCACAGGCCCCTTTCTCTCAGAATCTCGAAAGGTCCCACAAACCTAGGAGAGATTTTAACTCCCTTCCCAAACTTGATTGAACTCTTATGCGGTTTAACCCGTAAGAAGACTCGATCTCTGACCTCATAACTACAGTCGACTTGGTGCGCATCAGCATAAATCTTCTGTCTATCCTATGCTTCTTTAATCCTTTGTC
Organism: Picea abies; assembly: GCA_900067695.1. NCBI lineage: Eukaryota > Viridiplantae > Streptophyta > Pinopsida > Pinales > Pinaceae > Picea > Picea abies. The sequence goes on along the minus strand of CBVK0101271964.1, from coordinate 15,723 downwards.
TTATGGTTTGCATTTTCTCTTCCATTTCTTGGACCACTTCTGGTCCCACCAGGACCCTATCCTCAATCCAATCCCAACTCAAGGGCATATGACACGGTCACCCGTAAAGAAACTCGAAAGCTGCCATCTTAATGGTGCTCTGGTAACTGTTTTTGTAAGCGAACTCCACTAGTGGCAAGAATTCTTCCCAACACTTTTGTTGGTCCATCACGTACATGCGCAACATGTCCTCCAAGGTTTGGTTCATTCGTTCTATCTTCCCGTTAGTCTCTGGGTGATACATAGTACTAAAGTTAAGTTGGGTTCCCAAGGCCTCTTGGAAACTCATCCAAAATCGTCCAGTAAACATCGATCCTTGATCAAATATAATCCTCTTAGGCATGCCATGTAGCCTCACAATCTCACTGATGAAAAAGCTAGCAATGCCAGGTGCCTGATACATCGTACGCATAGGAATAAAGTGATCACTCTTCGTTAGAGTGTCTACTACTAAGAAAATCAAGTCATGTGTCCTTGCCGTCAGTGGCAATCCAACAATAAAATGCATCGAAATGACCTCCCATTTCGATTCTGGAATGGCATGTGGTTGAAGTAATCCTACCGGGTGTCTATGTTCAGCCTTTACCTACTGACACTCTAGACATCTGGCCACGTAGTTGACTATGTCGGCCTTCATTCCCTTCCAGAAGAATAAGGGTTTAATGTCTTCCCTCATCTTCATGACTCTTGGGTGAGCCATGTAAACTGCTCTATGAGCCTCGCTCAAGATCAACATCCTCAACTTGTCGTTTGGTGGTACGTAAATCTGACTTTTAAACCTCAGTAAATCATCGCTATCAAATGAAAATACCTTGTATCATGGTACCATCATTGGGTTTTGTCAAATAAAACCCTTGACCTCTTTGTACCAGTCATCATCATGCTGTAAAGTGAGAATCTTCTCATGTAGATTCGTCTGAAGAGGCAACACCGAAAATATGCATGGTCTCTAACTCAAAGCATCCGCCACTCGATTCACTGTTCCATTTATGTAAGTAATCTCAAAGTCATACTCTCTAAGCAATTCCGACCAACGTCATTGTCGCGCGTTCAGGTCGCTTTGCGTAAAAATGTGTTGTAGTCCACAATGATCAGTCTTTAGTTCAAATATTCATCCAACAAGGTAGTGTCTCAAAAACTTCAAGGCATCAATGATGGCTAATAACTCCAAATCATGCATCGCGTAGTTCTCCTCATGCCTTCTCAGTTTCCTCGAAATGTAAGCAATCACTCATCCGTCTTGCATCAAAACTCTGCCTAAACCTTCCTTGGATGCGTCGGTGCATACCAAGAAGTTCGCGTCCATGTCAGGGACCTTTAGTATTGGTGCTATCATCAACAACTCATTAATCTTCCGAAATGCTTCCGTTCATTTCTCGGTCCAAACAAACTTCTTTCTTTTCTTCTGCAATTCCATGATCGGATTTTCTATCTTCAAAAATCCCTCGACAAACTGTTGATAGTATCCTGCTAAACCCATACAACTACGCACTTTTGTGACATTCGTCGGTGCAGGCCATTCCATAATAGCCTCGACCTTAGCTGGATCCATGATGATACCTTCACCGGAGATGAAATTCCCTAAGTAGTGAATCCTTGATTGGTAAAAGAGCATTTGGACAACTTCCCATAGAATTTATGCTCTCGTAGACACTGTAGTACCAAGCGCAAGTGCTCGTCATGCTCCTCCATCGTCTGAGAGTAGATCAAAATATCGTCAATGAATACTTGGACGAAGTTTTCCAAGTACTCGCGGAACACCCCGTTAATCAAACTCATAAATACCCCTGGGGCGTTTGTCAGTCCAAATGGTAAAATAGTAAACTTGTAGTGTCCAAACCTCATCTTAAAGGAATTCTTAGGGATTTCATCCTCCTTGATCTATAACTGGTGATACCCTAATCGCAAATCGATCTTGGAGAACACCATCGCACCCTTCATTCGATCGAACAGATCTTCAATTCTCAGTAAAGGATACTGATTCTTGATCGTAGCCTTGTTCAGTTGACAGTAGTCAATGCAAAGCCTCCATGATCCATCCTTCTTCCAAATGAAAATAATAGGTGCATCCCACGGTGACACACTAGGACGTATTAGTCCCAGGTCCAACAAATCCTTCAGTTGCATTTTCAACTCCTGCAACTCCGGGGTCGACATCCGATAAGGCGTTCTTGCTATCAGTTCAGTCCCTAGTTTTATGTCTATGGTAAACTCCAATTCCCTCTCTAGTGGCATCCCAGGTAACTCCTATGGAAACACGGCCGCAAAATCTCTCACCATTGAAAGGTGTTCTATACCTTCTACTACTCCCTTCTCGTTTAGCGCAAGGATCTCATAAATCTTTCACCCCTTGAGAATACTCTTCCGTAATTGTAAGGAAGAGATGAACCTCAGGGAAACTCCCTAGTTCCGTCCTATAATCACCCATCTCTGTCCCTTGTCATCGGTCAAGATCAACCTTTTTGTCTTACATTTGAGTATCGCCCCATGCGATTCCAGCCAATCCATACCAATTATGACAACATAAGATCCTAAGATCATGACGTACAGGTTGGTCCTCATGAAAAATTCTCCCAGGTTAAGGGCACAACCCATAACCTTTCCTCCAACCTTCTGTTTGGCTTCCGAAGCCATCTCTACGAAGCTAAACTAGTCCTGTTCGACTGCCTTTACCTTAATCCTTTTTAGCATTGCACTAGAAATGAAAGTCTTGGTAGCACTGGGATCTATCAAAATACTAAGGGTCTAGTCAACAACAGTACCTGTCGTCTCGAGCACAGTTGACTAATGCTTTGCCTGGCGGTTATTCCCCGCTGCATGAATCCGATGGGCCTTGCCCATATCTCCCACTGTAGTGGGTCCGACTGATCTGGACACTCTGTTCCTCTCCATAGGACAGTCGCACTAGTAGTGTGGCTCCCCACATGTCCAACACCCCTTCTTCAGCCCAGTAGTCCTGGTACCCAAAGTAGAAGATGACAACCCATCGGCTTGGACCCCTGGTCTGTTCTGCTAAACATGCCTAAACTGTTGTTGTTGCGAGCGACACTGCAGTTGATGCGGTGGTCCTCGATAAGGTGTCCGCTACTGAGCTGGAAATCATTGGGGTGTAGTGAAAGTGGATCCCCTCTGGAAGCCATGATATCCCAACATAAGTCTCGCCAGTGTCTGGTGCTATTGTGTTCCAGATGAAATCTTCCCTGCTGGTCTCTCTGGAGTCCTAGTCTGACCCCCACTGATAAGGTCCTCCTCTGCTATGAGGGCCTTATGGACGACATCGTGCAAGGTTTGAGGCATAAAAATCCTAACCTTTGCATGCACGCTTCTGTTAAGGCCGAACACAAACAAGTTGACCTTAAGTTTCTCTATGTTAAGGTGCGGAGCATACTAGAGTAGCTCCATAAAACGTGCCTCGTACTCAGGTACCGTATGACCTCCCTGTCATAAGTCGTTGAACTCATTGATCTGACGCTCAATGAATTCCTCTGAAATGTACCTCTCTTGGAACCATTCCTTGAACAACTCACATGACACATCTTCAATGACCATGTTCAGCTGTAGTAGGAGCATCTTCCACCATAGAAGAGCGCTCCCCTTCAGTTGAAAGACCGCCATGTGGACCTTCATGTTGGAGGTATAATCGGAAAGTGAAAAGAACATCGCCATGTTCTCCAACCATGCCTCATAGGCTTTGCCATCTGGGGCACCAAAGAACTCGAGAAATTTGACTTTCTCGAGTTCACAGTGAAAGATACTAGTAACGGTCGGTGTGCACAGCAGAAACTCAGTGGGTGTCGGTGCCCTAGCCTCATCTCTGTCCCAACGGTTGATCAATGTCTCAGACATGCACTGAAAAGAGATCATCATCCCAACTACATCGCCAACTGCTATCTTCTCCTATTCGAGAACCTTCTCGTCTCCCTGGGGGTTAGACCCCTCAGGTGTGGATGCTACTGGAGGCGTCGCGCCTCCTCCCCTAGCACCCCGTCGTCTGCCTCCACAGCGTCCTCTAACCATGATTACCTTCATGCAAAAATAAACTCGATCAACAATAGTATAATCAAATCATGTCAACAAAATCCGTAGTGATCCCAAGTCGTGGGTCGAACCAGCTCTGATACCATATGTAATGGTCCTCCTCGTTACGATGAGAAACCTCTTATAACAAGTGCAATTTTTTTATTTTATTTTTTAAAGTTGGTGAGTCTGTGTACAAGGGAAACAAACACATTTGACTCTACATCACCACCCAACGACGAACAAGATGCAAACCACGATGAACACATCAATATGACACAAGCCGCACAACAAGTAATTGTATGCATTTAACGACAATCAATCGACAATAAGTAAGACTGACTACTTGCCTTTCCTACCCTACAATGGTTAGGACCTCCAAGACACATAAGTAATGCTCAAGCCCAGGTTCCCATCGATTTTAACCATTTAAGGTCTCAGGGATGGTGACTGTTCTGAGGAACATGGAGGTGTCTACATCCTGCTCGACACAAGCAGACCCTATCCTACTAAGCTAAATATAAAAACATGATCATCAATATTGCAGTCAACAGGGTTATCCAATTAATGAAAATTGCGAAAGTGGATCATTATTAACTCATTTAAATTACTCACTACTAGTACAATATTGCGTTGGAAGTGTACTTTTCATCACACTACAAGGCGAAGACAATTAATGCAACAAGTCTGACCTTTAATTGGTTTCGACTTTAAAAATATAAATAACAGTATTTCTCTCTACAATCAAGTCTAGATTATCAAGGTCAACATCCCAATTGACATAACTTACAAACTACTCCTGGCATCTTTTAAATCATAATCTAATCCTATAACCATTCAATTTTAACAATTTAACAATAAAAACATTATACCATAATCAACATAATTTTTTTTCAACAATAATCATCATTACCAAGTTTTACGCACACACTTAGAAGTACTATCTTATTGAACGCCCAACCAACTACCAATTCCAAGCAACATGATGTCTTCCATCAATAATCAGTAACCCAACAACATATGAACAGTAAAAAGGGAACTCCTTCTAACTTAAGGAGACTCATTTAAATTCAAAGCATATAATACTATATAACCAGGGAGCAAATTAGTTCCATTTTAGAGCCATGTCCCTTGCATTGGGTCTTTAAGTGGTATAATAACAACAACTTAATCAAGGGTATTTGAAATATAATACATCATAATTTAACTGATAACAACTAATTAAATATCACTCACAACTGCAATTTACAAATTCAACTTGTAGTTCCAGCCCTCGCTAAAATCCTAATTAAACTTAAAGGAAACTTACCAAACTAAAATACAGCCTTAACTTACTCCATTAAAAAAAATATCTAAACCCATTTTTCTTTTAAAACAACACATAAAAAGAAAATAAGAACAGAAGAAAAAATAACTCAATCCCAAATCCCTAAAACAAATTTATTCACCACAAAAAAAAACTCAAGGTCAAAATTCAATAAACAATGACTAACCTTAAGCATCTTCTACCTACTACGTTAGATGCAAAATACCCTAAATTATAAAGTCTAACCTAAAGCATATTAATTCTGAGAATGATCTCTGCATATGGCGGGGTGCATATTCATTCACTCGAAGTTTGGTATAATTCCAAAGGACCGTACCTTTTCACTTTTCTCCACACATAAAAGGTTGTCAGATCTTGCAGGGCAGAATCACATTAATAAAGAACTTAGCTACAGTATCAATTCATTAGCAAACACTGGCCATCTCTGTTTCATCATAGAATTGCAGATAAGGAAGTAACTCCGATGATGGCACTTGTGTGGGAATCCTGGATGGTACGATCATGTTGGCAAGCAAATGAGAAACAAAATTCTTTTATCTATTGAGCAAGTAATTCACCTCTGCTACGGTTTCAAGTGAACAACCCAACCGCTACAGTTACTACAATAACAATCTCTCCAGGCAATACCTATTGGATGTTCTGATTAATGAAATCAACCATAACTATGACTATAGGTTAATACAGTCGTAGAGGGAGAATGCAAACCGTATGGACAGAGGCATGAATTTAAACGGTTTTTTGAGGCAAAAGGGTGCGATTTGAATACAGTTGCAAAGTAGCAAATTTACTGGATCGTAACACAGTTTTGCAGGGGTGAAGTTGGGCAATTTTGAAAGCAGTTGCAGAGTTCACACAGGAATTTGTATTGCAAAAATTCACCCAATACACAGTGAGCACGGATCTCCCATTCGCATGGGAAGGCGTATTAGCCAGTCATTAATTAAATCAATAGACATACAACTCAGGACGGTGATCTAGCCCATCGTTTTAAGAGCAATTCGTTGGCTACCTTAAGAGTGGAAAAGGGGGTTCTCTACGCAACAATTCGTATGCTTAAACAGTCAAATCGTATCCTCCATCCAGGAAAAATCGCGGTCAATATTCTATTGTTGGACTAGATAGTAAGATCACTGGTCAATAGGCTTTCATTCTGCCATCAAGTAATCACCATTCACCCATGCTAACAATAAGATCCGACTAGTTAACAATGCAAGAAATGAAGTAAACATTGTAAGTGGTTCAAGGGAAATATCACGCAAACTAGGTAAAAATTTACGGTCCTTCAGTTGTAAGAGGGTGGCAATAGGTAATTTAAGTCACGATATCTCAGGGATTTAAAACAAAACGATGGTTCCTTGCTGGAAAAAAAAACAAAACATAAATAACGCAGACCCAAACAACTGACTTTTCCCAATCTGTCAGGATGCCAAGCAAACACAGACAGGGATAATTTAGGGCCTTTTCCTAATGGCAGGGATGCAAAAACTTAAGGATTGTCAACACCTACCTATCCCTATCAATAAGAGTTGATTTTGCAGTTCTCAATTACTCATCGACTTTAAAATAAAACAATGTAATGACCAACAAATCGCATAATGCGATCGCTGGTAAAGTAGGATTAAAGGAGTAACCAGTAAAACTGCTATCCAAATCTCAACACAACTTCCGTCGTCATAAGGATTCATATACAAAATTTAAACAATTTTTTCTTTTATTCTGAAACAACAAATGCACTTGCGTACCTGTGACCAAAGGTGAATAACCCGAAGATGCTATCATGCTTGTGCTTCGTCTAGATCATGCTTGTTGACTGTCGAGACTACATCGATACCTCCCAGCCAATCACTAGGGGTACTCTGCTTCCCCCTTATCCCCCCGAGCCGCAAAGGGGCCACACACTATCCATATGGTATGACTAGCTCCCAGCTCGCCTTGCAAGGCTGAGCTACCACACCTATCCGAGCTGGGAAATCCCAACTCCCCACAAGTAATCAGTCAAGTCACAATTCCGGTAGCGTAACGTTACTCTAACTTTCAATCCCCTACTTCCTCCTCCTCCCTCTCTTTTATAGAGTTTTAGAACTTCCATACTTTCCCTAAATCTCTTTTAATTTAAGTTTTAATGAAAATCTTCTAAAATTAATGAAAATCTTCTAAAAATTCTCCATCGTACAAGTGTCATTCATCCCCCACTTTCCTCCAAAATTTATTTTCTTTAATTTATTAATTTTCTCATTTCCCTCACCCACCTACAATTGCTCCTAAATTTACTCCTAGGTGTTCCTAGATTCCCTCACAGGTTTAAATACTTTCCCTAAAATGATGTTGCTAATTTAGTTCAATTTAGAAGGTTCTTTATTGCAAATTCTTTACTAAGTTGACCTCGCTTTTTACCATAACTTCCCTTATTTCCTTTATTATGTTTCCTCTATTCCTTAGTTTCCTAATTTTTTATTATTCCCTTCTTTCCCCTTTTTATTAGAGCCAAAATGGCAGTTGCGCTATTTACTCTTTCCCTTTTATTATTAATTTAATATCTTTTTTACACTTTTACAAGTTAAATAATTTATTTCTTCTTTACCTTTGATATCCACAGATTTTAATTAAGTTCTTACTCTCTTCATTTTACCCAAAAATTTATGAAGTCCACAACTATTACTTAAGTGGTTTTTAGTTTAAAATTTATTATTATTATTTTTTTTTATAAGGTAATTTTCTTAAGGGTAGACAAAACTTTACCCCTAGAGAAGTTTTGGACTTAGGACTTAGATTCTGAACTAGGTGACATTTTAATTAGGGAAGTTTTTTTTTTTAAATTTCTTAAAGAGATATTAGTCTTAGGGCAATCTAGGTTCATTCCTTTAAGATCATCAACATGACGTGCCCTTCAGGACGCACTATGTGCTCCAAGGGTGCCACTCGCCTCTAGTGTTTCTTTTGCACGATGTGCCCTTCAGGATGCACCACATGCTCCAAGGGTGTCACTCGCCTCTTGACTGATTGGTAGACATCAATAACCCCTGGAGTCAACATTCCGCCAGGTGAACTTTTGGGAGACTAAGGGCTTCTAAGGAATAAGGCCCCCGCTTTATTGCGTGCCCCTTAGAATCATCGTGAGTGAGTGTCGCAGTCTACCCTCATGGCATCGTGGATCCTCTCGAACTAGGCAATTGTTAACCTACAGTTTGAGCCACGGTAGAAGTGTTAGTAGACTGTGGCAGGGCTGTTGTCCACACCTCTCCCTCAACCTCTCTGGTAGTCATGTGTTTCCCCTTTACTCCATATGTGAGTCTGGTCGGCAAGCTATCGTCAACCTGCATCATCAACAATCATGTCAGACATGTCCACATCATATCATCTAATGAAATGTACTAAAATCAGAGTAAAACAATCAAATCCCAATAGCACACTCCCTGACTCGATCCGGAGTCCAAGGGTTCCGTCGATTCCTTTACATCCTCAAGGTCCAAAACCCTGCACACTTAGTAAAACTGATTCAATAGCACCTGTCTATGTCAATGCAGTAAAACATCAGGTCATCTATCATAACGCGTCATAATCAAGAACAAATGTTTTTATATTATAAGAGTCTGAATCACTTGCGAGCAAGTGTCCTCAAAGAATAAGTTTTCTCATTGCACCAGAGAGGGATGTTACATCATTTAAAAAAATTTCATAAAACATCCTGATGCTTGACATTACTCTTTGAGCCTTAAGACTAACCTCAAGAACAACATCTTTTTGGCGCCATTGCCAGGGAGAGGCAAAAAAATATCCAAATCAAGGATTTAGAGGATCAAGAAGAACACATTTATTTCCTAGCATGCATGGGACCATACAATACTTATCCTTTGTTTGATAACTATGATGAATGTGATATTGAATTTGATGAGCAACAAATTATTTATTTTCCTTCAGAGAGTTCTATTCAGTGGAAAAAGTATCATTTGCAGTATAAAAACAATCAGCCTGTGTATGACAGTGATGAAGAAGATTCTTGGACATGCGATAGAGAAGATAAGGAGGGGCTACTGGAGCAGTTGATTTCTCCTTCATATTTAGCAACTGATGACAAGCATATTAGTGAGCCTCAATATGACATTCTCGAGCCAAGAAAAGAAAAGACCAGTAGTGGAGAAAGTGTGCAAAGGTTTTTCATGTAGCTAGTCCAGCAAGAAACGGTATCACTTGATTTTGAAAATTATTTATCTTTCCATGATCCAATGGATGTTTGGTTGGAGTATTTTATTCAAGAGGTCCAAAACGTTGCAACATTTTGTGTGCAACCAAACTTCAACAGTAGGTGCAAGCTACCTATTCATTCTTTTCTACAAAAAATTTATTATTTTTTCATTCCTTCATACAACATAAAATAAGGTATGTTAAGCAATCCACTATTTGAATGGCTCCATTGGAAATTCCATATTAATTGATCAGTAGAATTTCCCCTGATTAGTGTAGGTCCAATGTATATAAATAAGTTTTCCAAATCAAATTTTTATTTCAGCATACTAGTTCAGCATTTTATTTCAGTAGTTTGGTTCTTAGTTTGACATCTCGTAGGGTTCATTTTTTAGGCATTATGACTCCATATCCCAATGACGAGGTTCAGAGTTGGATACGGTTGATTTTAGGTCACATAAGGATGAAGACACATGGTCTACTGTTCTTGGTGTTTTGGAGAGTAGATCTTGTTGAACAGGACATGAGGCTTAAGAAAAACTCGACAGTTACCTTTTCATTTTTTTTATTTCTCTAAAAGAAGGTGATAAATAAACAATATTCCCTATTGAAAATTCAAAAGAAAAATAAGGCATGAGTCCCTAATCTTCTTATAGTCCCAATAAAATTGAAATATTCTTTTTGAAAGGAATATAAAGGGAGTTTTTCTCATGATAATATTATCACTTGACTTGAGAATCAGAAATGTATAAAATTATAGTGTCATGTCGGTAAATTGAAAATCCATCTCTAAAACTAAAACAAAAATAATAATAAATAAACTCAAAATAAGTTTGAACTAATTACATAAACTTGTGTAGGATTAGGATTTTTGCTGATTCAGATCCTTCAAAACTGTGATTGGGTCATTTTTTACCTATCCCCAAGTTCTTATCCACTTCAGATTTTATTTCTCCTTTCTTATTTTCTTTAGTCTTCATAGAAACAAAGAACCTTACCTTGGCTCTGAAAACTTAAAAAACATATTTTCGAAACAAATTTTGGCTAAAATCTTTATGTTCCTTTGATTTTAATTGAAAAAGTATGTCTAGGCTAATCTCGACAATTTTAGTTATGATATTAGATTTTAAACTGACAAATTTGCTCAATGTTTATCCTTGAAAAGATTAAAATTCCCATAAAAAAATTTCCCCATAGGCTATGATGTATTGAAAATCGAAAGAAAGTTGGTTTCAGAGTGTTCTTAAAATTATTGAGAGACCTTCTTTTTAGCCTAAAGATTTTAAACAGGTATCATCCCTTGTATGTTACATATAGGTTGATTGCCCACACTTCAAAAATATTAAATTATAAGACAAATGGTGAAAGGAAATTCATAATTTGATTTCCCCCATATCGTCAAAGACAAATGGTGAAAGGAAATTTGTAATTCGATTGCCCCCATTTACCGATTTCCCTCATCTCAACAAAATGAAGTGGTGAAAGGAAATTCAATGGGAGACATAGATAACTTCACTGGGGTACTAAAAAGGCTCGTTGGAAGTGAAGCAATATCTATGATATCTGTACGGTTGTCATACATATTTATATTTCATACTATGTTATCTAGTTCTCTTTCTGACGATTTGTACATCCTGGACCAACTAGGGATTTCCTAAGTAAATATGTTAGATCTTTTGAACCTTGAATCAAACAAAATCAGTTGAAGCCTGATATTCTAGTTAAAATTATTTTAATTATCTTAAACAATTCTGAAATCAGTTTTAGGAAAAGGAAAATTTAAATGGACTAACTTGAAATTTATTATTCAGTATGTTTTGAAAGTCTTGGGCCTTGGATAATTTCATTTTTCTATGTAGAGTTAAATAAAACTAGAAAGCATTTTTTAGAAAACAATAATGACTCCATTTTCCCAATAAAGGCACTTGGCATACTATTCTTTCATGCCTCATAGGGATCTGGAATCCCAAGATGGAGCCTATGTTGGAACACATTTAATTTTGAGATTTTGAGCTTTAGATTTTTCCTCTTAGAATTAAAATTTTCACCCAAAAAGAAAAAGAAACTTAAAGACTCTCCTTTTAAATTTAAATATAAATCCATCGCTTGTTGAAAAGGAACTTATGATATCCACCATCAATTAGCTACTCTAATTTTATCAAATGGTCTTAATGATCTCTGAACCGTAGAAGTTACTAGAGTTTGAAAGAAAGTCACTAACGTTCACTTTAGAGCTTAGCGCTTCGGGTATTCCAGCAAGTCTAAACATTTGAAAACCATGAAGCCACTGAAATGTCGAAGTACTTAAGGCTAATTCAAGGTTTAAAACATGATAAAGTAAAACATAAAAGTATGTAATAGGGTATTATCTTCTTCATGAATTTTACCTTCAGGATATTTATACCCTAATTGTATCCAACACTCACGAATGATGAAGTATTAACGATATGTATGATTGGTTACATTTTGTGATTTGAATTGTGATTAACATTTTTTTTTAGTGAAGAGCTTACATACCTCTCTTGATTATAGGTAGGCTAATCTTATTTCCTTAAGGATCATGGTGCCATGAAAAGTTGCAAGAAATCTTGACGGATCAGGTTTCATAATCTAGTGCAATGATAAATCAATTCAGAAGCTAGATCAACTAAGAAAAGGACCGAATATAGAAGGGAAGGGGATAAATAGATAGAGAAGGGAGCACAAACTCTCCAGAAGTGATAAGTCTTTGGAGTGAAGGATCTTTTGCTGGATGTCCTTTTGATTTCAATGACAAAGATTTACTTTGGAACTCCGGGCTTCAAGAGTTATCACTTCACACATCCAAATTTCTTCCGAAGTGGTTATTCCCGAAGTGAGAGATCAGGCGTCGCATGTCCTTTTGAATGGGATGGCTGAGATTTACTTAGGAACTCTGGGTTTCGGGAATTCTGAGATGCATAACATCACAAATCTATTAGAGTAAAGGATCTCTTGGCGCGCGTCCTTTTGATTTCAACGATGAAAATTTACTTCGAAACTCTGGGCTTCGGTCCTTCGGAGGTACAAATATCTGAAGCACATGATCTCCTACCACGTGTCCACTTCTATCAATGGTCCATATGGGTGTTGGGTCTTCGAGATTTCTCAACCCAACACTACCTGCCTTCCCCTCAGAGTATGAAATAGTCGAATATGGGGATCATCTGACACATGTCTCCTGCTCAAATCGATGGAAAAGAATTTCATGAAATTTGCTCTATCTTCTCTACATATGACCAAAAATTGTGATCTCGACTCAAACTTTGGGCACTTATCTTACTTTGTGAATATCTAGCGTCTTATATTGATCTCACCCAGATCAATGACCGAGGGTGATTGGAAGGTGCAGAGTTGAATGGGGTTTAATTTTGAGAGGTGGTACTGTAATTTAAACTGTGGTTTTCTCTTGGGGTTATGTGGCATCACTAGATGCATTGTAGGATGAAAAACAGGTTACCTCAAAACCGTTTCTTTGCGCCCCTGAAAAATAGAAAACCTTTTACCCCTCGCCACTTGTCTCCCACTCTTACTACACATCACCTCCTAGAGGAAGCACCACCTTCCCATAACGAGCCCACGTGGAGCTAGCTATCCAATCATCATCGCCACAACTTCAAATGCAATTAAACACATACGAAGGGACATATGGCAATGAAATAGGATGGCAAAGACAATAAGCTAGGATTATGAAAACCTTCATAAACATGTGTACCCAGTTAAATGAACAAAAAAAGAAAGCGTATTTGAGACAAAACGAAGGGACAAATGAAGCGCCAGTACATTGAATAAAAATACAATAATATTTTCATGTTGTTGATATTCCATTTTTAGGAAGATATTATGGGAAGTCCAACAGTTTTCAGTTGAGACATTTTTTGTATAAATAGATAGATTCTATACTTATCAAAGGGGGGCACCAAGATAGCCCAGGAGCCTTTTGGCCTGGGTATGTAATGCAGTCTTTTCAATAATACTTAAAAAAAGAAAAGAGATTTTATACCTTGTTATGTTAGATTTTTTATTCTTCCCGTGTTATTGTTTATCAAGTTCGCATGGATACTTTTCTTCTTTCCATTCATTTATTCAACTTGAAATGGTTATAATTCAGTGAGACTTATATTGTGGCTAATTTAAAGCATTCCTTCAAGTGCAAATTTTCCTTTGTTTTGCTGTGAGAAAAACAAGACCTGCATCTTACGTGTTTTTCCTTATTTACAAGTTTTATTTGTTCATAGATTTTCCTCTGTCTTGCTGTGAGTGAGAAAAGACCTATGTCCAAATATTTGAAGTTTGGTGTTATTTCTTTTACTAAAAGGGAAGACCAGATTTATTAGAATTGGATACCTAGTTCTTAATTTTAGTCTTATCTTCTCATATATTCTATCCATCCTCATAATTTTTAAATGGATTTAACAAAAGAGGTCATGCCTTTTTATTTCTGATTTTTAATGGTTGAAATGTTCTTACAGACCTAGCTCTCAAAGCCTCCAATAACTGATCAATCGCCCATTATTATCTTTTTCAAAATGTGCTAAGGCTTGGCTCTATTACAGTCTAGGGTCAACTATTGCGACAACAGTTCCCATGATTTTGTGGATGAACATCAATATATAACATTTTTTTCCTATTAAATTTTACGGAAGAATAATCATCCGTGCACATACTATACGAAAATGATATGTTTGTATTTTAAAATATTTAAGTAATCAAAGTCACTATAAAGAGGAACACAAAATGGCATAAGTGTCATTGATTTTTTGGGAGTAAAATATACATGTTAAAGGATAAACAACTCAAGATTTGCAACATCTATGACTTGGATATCATATAACTATTACCAGAAAAAGAGAATTTGGTTTCATCATCGAGCACATACATGCATGACATCCAAGTGTCATACACAAATATCGGTTGTAACAGGTTTGGTATTTCATTTGTAGATGGATAATAAGAAGGGGTAATATCATGAATGTGGGTTACACTTTTGTGAGAATAGTGTCATCAAAATTCCTAGTGGCCTTTTTTCAGCCGAACTCCTAATTATTTTGGCCGAAAGGATAATGTTTTCGGTCGACACAATTTTTGGCCGAAACTTTTGATGTCAAATTGAACGGTACTATGACAGCACCCTTGACTATCGTGTACAAAATTATTCAGACATATTTTTTCATCTGGTAACATCTTTTCAGGCGAAATATTTTTTGGCTAAAAGATTTTTTCGACTGAAAATGTTTTCGTCCGAAGAAAACTTTCGACTGAAATCCTTTTTATATATCACCCACCCATCAGCCATATGATAGTTTTTTGAAATGTTGAGAGTCTTTTGAACGTTCTTTGGTTGTGGTCATTCACATTATTCGGTGGTGGACATTGGCATTCTTTGGTGGTATTCATTGGCATTTGTTGGTGGCGGTCATTGGTGTTTTTTTGCATGTTTTAAAATGTTTTGTAGGTAGTTTTAAATTTTGTTAGTAGTTAATTATAGAATTATCTGAATTCACCTTGTCCATGTACATGGATAGGGACAAATTCATCTCTCTCCATTTTCATGGACAGGCTCGAATTTGGGTTTATCCATGCATATGAATAGGGTTGAATTCAATGTTCATTGATGGCGACCATTGGAATTTTTTTTGCAAGTATGATTTAATAATTTTTTTAGGTAGTTATTATTTGTTTTAGTAGTTAATTATAAAAATCGACGAATTCAACATGTCCATGCACATGGACAGGGCCGAATTTGTCCATGTCCATGTGCATGGATAGGCCCAAATTCAAGTGCATTAGGTGCAAGGGAATATCCTACTTGACAACAAGAAAAACCATCCTACAAAAAATTAAATATCCAACAATCCATACATTAATTTCCCTATATTCCCTCTAAACTCAACTAGGTCATCCTTTGTTATCACATCGATCAGAGGATAGGAGGGTAGCAACCCCATATAATCCAGAAACAATATACCCTTATAGAAACATATGAACAAACCACTTGCAAATATTGGCACACCGCAATAGAGACACTACCCTCACCAGTTTCTTTGTTCATTTATGAGGAAAATCACTAGGAACAAAGAGTGTTTATTATCCCACTAGTAACCTCCTTTATTCACCAACAAATATTCTTGTTACAACAA
>CBVK0101271961.1:0-11920 GCA_900067695.1 Picea abies | reverse complement strand
CACCCGGTAGCATCAACATAATCGTATAGATTATCTCATGATTAAATCATGAGCACCATCATCACTATCAGTGTCATCAACTGCATCATCTCTCGAAACCATACTCCATATGGGTAATCAGACATGATGCTAGATAAGTCACTCACTCCACAGAGTGACACAATAACCATTCTTCTAATCCGGACATATGTCCTAGAAGAATAAATGCCCTGGACCATTTTTTGTCTGGGAAGTCTTTATCCATTGATCATCCATCTAGTTGATAATCATTTCCAACACTATTGATAGTCTTCAAGGCAATCATAACAATGTCATTCAATAGAACACAACTATTTCTATCCATAATAGTACACAACTACAATCCAGTGGTACACTACCACACCAAGTAGCACACATATACTTGATCAGTGACATATAGTCACAATCAGTGGAACACATCCACCACAATAGTATACATCTACTATCCGGAGACATACAATATCCATAACAATCATATCATTTGATATCAACCTGCACAGAAAAAATTGTTATGATATAAACTGAATCATCTGGGCCATTATTCCACTCACATCTATGAGATTTGGAAGAGCATCTTCCCTCAGAAGGTAAAACATCAATGATGAGCTATCTAGACTATTCTTCTCAAGCAAGGAAGAATAATCGTCCTGATTTCTGAGCCTGGACCATTCACCTATCTGTGCCATTCCTTCGGCACTAAACAAAGTGCAACCTAGAGAGAATGAGTCTGCCCTAGGGAATGCCTATTCCTGATTGCTGAACCTAGACCATTCACCTATCTGGGCCATTCCTTCAGCACTAAACAAAGTGAAAACCTGGAGAGAATGAATCTTCCCTAGGGAATGACCATCCATACCATTTCCTAAGGAAATGAATGTCCTGCACCAACCTCCAAAATGGACCATTCTTCGAAACTTCTCACAGTTGTGAGCTTCAAAAGAATGACTGTCTAGTGAGGTAGACCAGTCTTCTTGAACACTACTAAGAGTGACCTTTAAGAAGAGAGATGGTCCTAGACCATTCCTCCACACTGGCCACAAGGGGAATCGTTGTCTATGGTACATCAACAATTCATCGAACCATTTTCATTACGAAAATGACTGTTCGATCTAGACCATTTTCTGAAATAGAAAATGCATGTCTGTTAGAATTATCAAACCACTTTCCAAACTGGAAAGGGAGTGCTCAACTTGGACCATTTTTCAAACTTGAAAAATTACTGTCCATAAATCAATAACACATCAGTGCTCCTTCCCAACCTGGGAGTCATATCTTCCTTTTTCAATAAGGAAGTCGTCTCCACGAGCTCCAACTTGAGTACGCAAAACTCTTTCATCTTGGACAGAGGCTTTACCAAAATGTCTGCTTATTTGCTCATATGTGGAGATATATATTAGAGAACCACTTTCTCTTTTCTGGAATTCATCATGGAGAATATAATGCTTGATCTCAATGTACATCGGTCTTTCTGGAACATTGGTTTTTCGAAGGCTTCACATAGCTTTGATCATTATAGTATATCATAGTTGGATTCAACTCTTTTGTTTTCTGCTAGCTCATAACATCATGGGAGGGCTCAAACTGGAACATATCCATGTGGCACTTCTTCTATCATCATGCGAGTTTGTCATGGATTAACAATCCATTGTCCTATACTTCTGAGTAACCATTCTTATTTTTATCATAGAAGGTTTTCACCATGCTTTTGCTATGCATGAGAGACTTTGCACTAAGTTGTTTGAATCCATACAAAATATTCTTCCATCTGCATACAAGGGTCTCTTTCTGGTGTACCTCAAATCCTTGATGTTTCTCTACATACGCTCTTTGTTAAATTATTCTGGAGAATGGTCTTTGCATTCATCTGATGTAAACTCGAAACCATGGATATTGCAGATGATATAATGACTGATGTAGAGGTATGTCTGGTTTATTAGAACAAGCAATCATCATAGTCTTATCCCTCCATCTAGGAGAACCTCTAGTTATGGATCTCACAATGCTTACATTTATAAGTCTTCCATACACTGTTCTTCATCACAACTTTCAGTTCCTCTGCTTGATTGATTTTAGTGAGTTCAGGTTAGTTTGGTAGTATTGTGATTCTTGATACAATGGAATAGTTGTTCTGGATTTTCTTTTTTTCTTGGAATCTTCATGTTCTTCCTCATGTTTCTCTTTAGCTCTTAGGTCCATGGAGTTCTCTATAGATTCCATGCCCTGAAGATTCCAACTTATTTATTTCATCATAGGATCATGGATGTGGATGGACAACCAGGGATAATTTAAGGCGTCTTTTCGAAGAAGGCTTCTTCTAAAGTCAAACTGAACACGTACTGCTTTTCATGGCTGTTGCCATGGATATATACTTCATCATATTCAATGGATCATAGGATTAGCTCCCTCCTAATCCTTGATTCATGTATGAATGCATGCTCTTCTTTTGGAAATATATATTCATCTCCCTTCATCTAACAAAGTTTGCATGTTTGTCTACATCCTTATTTCATTCTACAAGGTTTCTTAAGTCTTTCTCCAATTTCATCTTGATTTCTTACTTCTTTTTGTCTTTACTTCCTATAGGTTTCTTCAAGATTGATTATGTTTTCAACTTATATTGTAGTTGTTACTTATGTAATAACTTCCACATGAATTGTTACCAGTGGTTGTTGATGTGCTTCATCCTTTCATGTGTATTGCCTTGTCTTATAGTCATTGTGATAGCAATCCTTATCTTTTTGTTCTTCCATAGGTATAGTTTCTCTTGGAACATATTGTCTTCTAAGAAATAGATATGAAAGATATGTACAGAAAACATGGTATGTACAAGAACTATGAAGAGTATTGTTACCTTGTATTAGAAGAAGAAGTTTGTTTCATCCTGCTTAGTCTTCTTTGAAGGTTCCTTTTCCTCGACAACTGATGCTTTGCGTGTCTCCTTCCTTTTATTTATCTCGGGACAATGATTTTTGTAGTGACCATATTTTCGATAGTTGAAGCATTGTATTTTTGACATATCTTTCTCTTGATTTGGCTTCTTCCTTGAGCCAAACTTCCTTTTGTTCCCAAAATTCTTGAATCCTGTTGTGAAGGCTTGATCATCGTATTTCTTTGGGGTTTCTCTTTTGCACTGATCCTTGATTCTTCTTGTGCACAACAAATCGAAAGTTCTTCAAATGTAGGATACTCCTTTCTTGTGTTTATGCTTGCAGAAAATGCATCCCATGTCTTGGGAAGACCGTTGAGTAATATATTTACTAGTTCCTTCTTTGAAAATATTTCTTCAATAGCTTGTAGTTGATCTCTTAGCTGAGATATTCTCACAAAGTATGATGTTATGCTGTCATCATCATTCATCAGAGCTCATTCTTCAGACTCATTCTTGTCCAATGTTTCTGTCTGAGAATAGGTTTGTTAGGGCATCGTACATCTTCTTAGATGAATCAAGATGTGATATGTAGGGTATCAAGTGGTATTTTATAGAATCCACTATGATACTCATGGAATTGATGTCATTGTCTTTGAAATTCTCCATAACTACAACGTTCTGCGGTTCCTTCTCTTTTCCTTATTCAAACTCTGGTTCCACAATATTTCCTTTCACGATATCCAACACTTTATTCTTGGCAAGGATGAGGTCAATCCTTGTCTTCCACGCTCTAAAGTTAGAAGCCCCTTCTAGCTTTTTTTTTGAATTCATAGAGTAAGTCATGGTTGCTTTCACTTGGTCAACCCTAGATTTGACCAAAAACTCAAACTTGATGGTTTAGCTTGCTGAGAGTACCAGGAGATGTGCTAGGCTAGGGAGCACTAGTATATCTAGGAATTAGGTCAATCTCTTCACTTAAGGTGCCTCAACGAGAGGGTTAGGTTTTCGTTGCTGCATCAGAAAATGGCTGCAACTGCAACTGAGCAAATCCTCCCAATCTATCTTCCAGTGGTTAGACTATCCAAAGATAGTGTGGGCCCATAACTCGTTATAATATAATGGATGTGCTCATTTAACCATATACAATATAGCAATATTGTCTCCCAACCATAGGTCGAAGCCACCCCCGAGCACTTTAACCTTGACAGAGAATCATTCCAGAAGAAAACCCTAGATTGGATAGCCAAACAAAGGTGGAACACTTTTCTCCAAGGATAGCGCACCAAACAAGAGCAACACGATCTTATCGGAGAGTCCAATCCATAACCAAGAGAGAGTACAAGACAAAACTGAAATCTACTAGTTGCAGTAGCTACAACAACAAATCTCCTCCAAAATTGCGCACAAATTGGTCAACTGCAGTGCGCACAAGTGTTGCTTCTGCATTTTTGAGAATACTGGCTAGAATGAAGACTGGCCTCCTGTATTTATACTATTTCTGACATATTGCCTGGGCCGACTTCTCATTCTGGGTACTAATTCTTTACTATATAACATTTCCTTTAGCCGACTTCTTCTCTTGGAGGCTAATAACCTACTACAAGTCATTCTCTCGAGCCGACTTGTCTTCTAGGGTTATTAACCAATTAATTAGGGTTTTTTCTTGCGTCCCAGAATTTTCTATTCTCGTCAGGTTTACACGTGGAGGTAAATACCTCCTGCAGCTACCATAATATCAACAACTCCTGCATCAGATGTGTTGGTGCAGGTCACATGCACCTTGAGTTGATATATGCTAAGTCATCATGTGTTTGGTTGTTTGTTTGCATTCTATTTGGAATTGCAATAAATGTTTCATCTATCTGGCGCATTGTAGTATGTAATTCAAAGCATTTTATATTGTCTTTCCAGAACTCATGCGTCACTGTTTGCATATTGACTGTTGGTTTTTCAAATATCAAAGAATCTTGGATGGGTTGCACCTGGTAAAGATCCCCATAGAATATCATGTCAATGTTTCCAAAGTATTTAGTGTTCACATGTTTTATGTTTCTCAGTCGCTTGTTAATGGAATACAAGAAGCAACTTCCAATCAATGATTCCTCATCTATGAAGACAAGTTGTAGTTCTTCATAAATCTTAGACAAGGTGTCTAACATTTCCTTGTTGAGTGGAAGAAACCGTGACTTGTTAAAAGGCATACAGAATCTAGAGTGGACTATTGTTCCACCTGCATTATATGCAACTTTTCCTGTGTATGCAACTATTAGCCCCTTTGGTTTCATAGGATCATAGGAATTTTTTGAATCATAGATTCGTATAAGAATTTGGAATAGTGCTTTTGCTGTGAATGTATTGCATGTTCCCGCCCTGCCTGTAAGGAGCATGTATTGCATGTTCCCGCCCTGCCTGTAAGGAGCACTTTGCAAAGGAGTGTGCATGTTCAAGCGTTTTTTAATTGCAATGTCCTTTATAATTGCTTGCTACTCTCAATTCAACATACGTATGACTATGTAGTATTCATTATTTTCAATAATGAAAGGATGTTTTGTGACTTGAAAGCCAAGATTGATACGTTTTTCAATGGTGGTTGCTTGCAGAAAGTGAGAAAATGCAATTGTGTTGTGCACGAACAATTTTTTTTAGGTTGTGATATGTTAGTTTCCGTCTAGAAGGAAGCATACCAATGTATTTTTCTCTCTCACGTATGACCTTTTTCAAGTTGTGATAAGTTAGTATATGTTTTTTGTTTACGTTCTGTATTACCTCGTGACAATTGGGATGAGTTTCATTCTAATTAAATATCATGCGACACTTATGCAGATTCAATGCAGTTTGGGTGGCATGGACACTGGATCCTGAACTGGTAGTATTTTTTATACTACCAATGTATTGTTTTCTCTGACGTATGACCTTTTTCAAGTTTTGATAATTTAGTATACATTTTTTGTTTAAGCTCTGTATGGCCTCATCACAACTGGGATGAGTTTCATTCTCATTAAATAACATGTGACGCTTATGCAGATTCGATGCAATATGGGTAGCATGGACAGTGGACCTTGAACTGATAGTATTTATCATCAAAGGTTGCAAATGTATATGTGGCGTATCTTTTTTCAATGACATGATGTCAATTGTTTGATCATAGTTTGAATCAATACAATAGGAATGGAGAGTACCATCTGACAGGGCCGACTAGACCTAGATATTTACTCTGAATATGATAGATAGCCATTGCAAACAAAATATGCCACCCTCTATATTTCCTTTCTCATATGACATTGCCATGTTTACAAGGTATTGTTTCCAACTTCCAATTATCGACATATTTTCTAGGAGATATGGTAAAAGGTGTTGATGCAAGCAACTAAAATCCTGTTGGCTGCTGCCTATAATTGCATTGCAAAAGGATTGTACAGTGTAAAGCTGTAGTGAATGCACATTGAACTATGTTTCCACCAAATAAAAAATTTCATTGAACAAACTATCTCGACAACTAGATGCAATAATTGTCGCTATGTGAAAGCCATGGGAGTGTATATGATACATAATTCGTTTCCAATGCGATTGAAGGTCTTTGCAAATGAGGGACAATTAAAAATGAGGTCCTCCAATATTTCATATGGATAATTTTCTATAAGTAGTGGTTCACCACTGAGAGGATTGGCATCATGGAACAAGATGCAATATGGATCCCTAGATGCAGTTTGGTTGAATAGTAGATATCTTATTTTTCTTGTCAATGACCATATTCCAATTGATATATTCAACGACTTGGACAATCACCGTATACAAAATGTATCTCCCAAAAGTCCCCTCTCATGTGCAGGTAGAGTTACATATGCAGACAACCACATCTTTGAAAAATATGTAGTGACATTATGTATTCCATGTAATTGGCAAAGAAAATAAGATGCCAATTCGTATTGATACGACTCTAATGCCCCAACGTCGCCATTTTATAAACAACCCAAGAAATAATCTATCAATCCATTGTGTAGGTTGGTCGAGGAATAACGGAAATGCAATAGAACTTGAAATGCATCAAAGAGGCAATCTCCCACAATATACGAGAATGCATCCAATCTAAAAAGCCCATTTTTATGTAATACCTGGTCAATGTTTTCATTTACAATGGAGTATGTATCTATTTCATAGAACTCAACATCTATTACTTGCTTCATCTCTTAAGTTGTGATTTTTAAGATGTTTCTTAGCTATATTAAGATAATATGAAAATAGAGAAAAAAAGAAAAAAGAAAAATATAAATGTGGATCTGCATACCAATTCCTTTATGTATCCTTCAACCTTCTTCCTGTCAAATTCAATCCCCCTAGTCGCTACAACATATGTCAACCAAAAAAAGGTATAGTAAACAATGAGCCAACCAGAAGAGACAACACAAATGAAATAACACTATAAATTTGCTTAGCACAAAGACTGAGTATTCAAGGCATATCACTATTGAACCTATTCCATGTGTGCATCCTATAAGTGTTTCAGTGGTGGAAGATGCTTTGCAAGACATAAAGGACAACATAAAACCAACAGGTAAATGAGGTTTTTGATTCAAAGAATAAAAGCATGCCTTGTCACAAGGTCCTGGAAGATGCTTGGTCCACAATGACAACTCTGAATTTGTTTTGTAGGTCCTGGAAGATGCTTGGTCCACAATGACAACTCTGAATTTGTTTTGTAAACCCCTTTGTATTTCTATTTTTGAAATAGCTATGGTACAATATCCAGGATGTGGAAGTGGGCGTATGTGATTGGAAGGGAACATCCTGGAAAAATACACCAAAAGTATGGTTTCCAGGAACATAAAATATGAGGAGAACATTCGATTTCTTTTTTTATATGTCACTGTGGCTGAAACAAGTGTGGGTTCTCTGTCCAACATCGACATTCATAGGGGAACAATACGTTTTGGAAGGGAACAAACTGGGGAAAATGCACCAAATGTTTGGTTTTTAGGACCAGAAAAAATGAGGAGAAAAATTTGATTTTCTTTTTTATATGTCACTATGGATGCGATAGAGGTGGGTTCTGTGTCGAACATTAACATTGAAGAACAAGGACAAGACAACAAGACACCACTTTTTCTCTTCTCATAGAAGTTGTTGAAATTACTAAGACAACTAAGAGGGGGGGTGAATCAATTGTTACTGTGCTTAAACCATTTTAATTCAATTAAACCATTTTTAAGATTTCTCCAAGTGACAATCAATATTATACTATATATGGACAACATAAATAAAGAGCATCACTCACACATAAGATATACACAGAGACAGATTTTCACGAGGAAACCCATAAACGGAGAAAACCTCTTCTTCTTCACCAACCTGTATAACAGAGAAAAACTGTTCTACCTTGCACCACCCTGCCACCTTGGTTTTTTTGGCTGCAACCAGATGGAAGCTAAAACTCCCTATGTTCAAGCACCCACTTGAACCTCTAAGGACAACAGTCCTCCCTAGCACTACCCTACCTCCCTGATTATAAATAAATTATTGAATAACCAACAACACAGATAAATTGATTCTTACCACTTCTTCTCTGTTTTGTAAATATGGCCTGCGTCTGATTGTTCTACAATTCTTCTCTTCCTCTGTCTGTTCTGCAATTCTTCTCTGCTTCAAGCTATTCTGAAATTCTTCTCTTCCTCTGTCTGTTCTACAATTCTGCTCAACTTCAAGCTGTTCTGCAATTCTTCTCTTGCTTCTATCTTTTCTTCAATTCTGCTCTGCTTCAAGCTGTTCTACAATTCTTCTCTTGCTTTTGTCTATTCCTCATCTGTTACTCATCTCTGATTTTTATCTCACACTGCGCATACTGTTGGTCTCACATTGCGTATACTGTAATTTTCCCTTTCTTACAGTTCAACTCATTTTTCATTTAAAACGACCAACCTTGCACAATCGTCTCATATCTTCTTTTATTCACACACACCTTAGCAATTGAATCGCCAACCGATCAAGAATCATGAATCCGTTTTGCTAACTGAATCGTAACTGATCAATTAACTGTGAGGTGAAATAGTAGCCCTCCGATCATATTCGAATTCACCTGCACCATTCGATTACAAGAAACGAAATGTCTTTCGCATTTCGTATTTCGACAATTTGTGATTTTTCATGTTGTGAATTCCTATTGCAAAGAATCTCGACTCTCCAAGTCATGATCCCCGAAATGGATCTAGATCAATGGTCCACAAAACTTCATAATCTGATCCCTTCTTTTCCTAATCGAACAACTGACGGGATTTCGACATTTTTCCCTTCGAGTCTTTGAGACTCACAATAGTCCCTTTGAGCATTTTGCGATTTCAGAAATTCTTGTGATGATATATCTTGACGCTCCATGTCACAATCCCCAAAACTCCAAAAATCCATGTTGCGATCCCCCAAACTCCATGTCACAATTTTGCAATTTGACATTTCATGATTTCTGTGGTGAAGTGTTTCGACACTCCAACTCCCGGTAATCAAAACCTACACTAAAAGGTGTTTTTCGTCAACTCCCGGTAACCAAAACCTACACCAAAAGGTGTTTTTTGAATTTTGACATTTCGACATTCCTATGGTGAAGTGTTTCGACACTCCAACTCTCGGTATCTGGAACTCCGAAATGGAGTTATTTCTCGGTCTATGAAACTCTTTGTTGATGTGCCTGTTTCAGGATTTCGGCATTTCGCATTTCGCGACTTTGGGACTTCTGTGATGAAGAGTCTCGACTCTTGACTCCTCTAACTCCTCTAACTCTTGGTATCCGAAACTCTGAAATGGAGTTATTTCCCGGTCTGCGAAACTCTTTGTTGATGTGCCTGTTTTGGGATTTCGACGTTTCGCATTTTGTGACTTTGGGACTCCTGTGATGAAGAGTATCGACTCTTGACTCCTCCAACTCCTGGTATTTGAAACTCTGAAATGGAGTCTTTGACATGCTCTAATCTATCACATTTCAGGATTTTTTGCCGTGAGTTGCTTCCTTGAATCCTAGAGTTTACAGTTCTGATCTTGCCATACGATCATCATTACGCTGATGGTCTTGCCACTTTCTCTTGTTCATCATCGTCAGGCTGAGCCTACCATCAATGACAAACAAATACTCTGCCTTCTGTCTGCCCATAATAAATATGCCAACAATCTCCCCCTTTGGCATTGATGGCAACCCCTTGAAGAACATCCAACTATACCACTGTAGCATCCTTGAAATTACCAGTAGCATCCTTGAAATTACCACACTTTCTCCCCCTTTGACATCAATGTCAAAGAAGAAACACACTCCCCCTGAGCTGTTGCAGTACATACTCCCCCTGTCAACTATGAGCAGCTTAGAAATACAACAGATATTCAATAAGTAATCCCCCTGACTAGGTGAACAGATTACACGAAAGAAGTTATAACCCCCAACTTTTGATGAAGATATCCAAAATGGGTCACTTCTAACGATTTAGTAAAGATATCAGCTATTTGTTATGTGGAAGGAATATAATTCATCTGAACAATTCTGTTTGTAACTTGTTCTCTGAGAAAATGGTATTTTATTGGTATGTGCTTAGATTTTGAATGAAGTACAAGATTCTTAGAGAGATTGATGGCACTGGTGTTATCACAGTGAAGTGGAATGGGATCAGTGTAAGTTACCTTCAAATCTGCAAGAGTTTGTATCATCCATAAAATCTGAGTGTAGCAGGTAGCAACAACAATGTACTCTGCTTTTGTAGTTGATAAGGAAATAGATCCTTTCTTTTTACTAAGACATGCTACTAATGAGTTGCCCAAGAAGAATGCTCCTCCACTGGTGCTTTTTCTCTCATCAACACAGTTTGCCCAATCTGCATCTGAATAAGCAGTTAACTAAAAATTCTAATTTCTGGGATACCACAAACCATAAGTCATTGTTCCCTTAAAGTATTTGAATATCCTTGTGACAGCTACCAAATGACTTTGTTTAGGAGCAGAGTGATAACGACCTACCATTCCAATAGCTTGCATTATATTAGGACGGGATGCTATGATGTACACAAGACTGCCTATCATAGAGCGATATGTCCTTTGATCAAAATTCGGTGAAATATCATTTTTACTGAGCTTGCAACCAACCACCATAGGTGTGCTAACAGGAGAGGAGTCCTCCATCTGAAATTTCTTCAACATCTCTTTCAAATATTTTTCTTGAGAGATAAATATTCCTGCAAAACTCTGATTTACTTGTAAACCAAGAAAATATGGCAGTTCTCCTATCATAGACATCTCAAATTCTGTTTGCATAGAGTTAGCAAACCACTGGACAGATGATTCATTAGTACAGCCAAAAATAATATCGTCTACATAAACCAAAACAACTAGTAAATTATCACCTTCAAACTTAATGTAAAGGTTGTTGTCAACAATACCTTTCTTGAACCCTTTGTCTTGTAAAAAATTGTCCAGTCTATAATACCAAGCTCGTGGTGCTTGTTTCAATCCATATAAGGCCTTCTTCAGCTTGCAAACATAATTAGGATTATTTTTCAATGAGAATCCTTTAAGTTTCTCCATATATACTTCTTCCTCTAGATCTCCATTAAGAAATGCTGACTTAATTTCTCCATATATACTTCTTCCTCTAGATCTCCATTAAGAAAAGCTGACTCAACATCTATTTGATACACTTTAAAGATCTTATGGCATGAATATGCAAGGAACATTTTGATGGCTTCCAATCTTTCCACTAGTGCAAAATTTCCATCAAATTCCTGACCTTCAACTTTTGCATACCCTTTACAGGCCAATATGGCATTATTTCTAATAACTTGTCCTTTTTCATTCATTTTATTTTTGAACACCCATTGGAACCTATTACATTTTTATCTTCAGGTCCAGGGACAAGCTCCCAAGTATTGTTCTTCTCAATCTGATCAAGCTCTTCATTCATATCTCTAATCCAATCATCATGTTGGCTAGCTTCATCAAAATTTTTAGGTTTAGTCATAGATAAAAAAAGCAACATGAGATTGTTCTGAGTCTTTAATCAATTTCCTTCTT
>CBVK0101271960.1:0-14119 GCA_900067695.1 Picea abies | reverse complement strand
CGAGGCAGTCCCACCTAGTGTTATTTCCTTGATCTCTGCTAAGAAATGTAGGAAGGTCATCTTTCAAATGGGGAAGTTTGTCGTGTTCATGATTCACTCTCAGAATAAGAAAAAGATCACAACCACATCCAGGGTCTCTACGGCCGACCTATCCACATAGTAGAAGCAAGTAGATAAGTTCATGGAAGAATACTCGGATATCTTCTCCTCACCTACTAGGGTACCTCTGCACTGCCAGGTCAAACACCCCATCGATCTGACCCCTGGCGCACTGCTGCCCAATGGGCTAGTCTATCACCACTCTCTGTTAGAGAATGAGGAGATCAAGCGATAGATCCAAGAAATGCTCCACAAGGGGCGCATCTGTCCCAACTCATCACCTTGCGGGAGCCCAATCATTTTGGTACTGAAGAAAGATGGAACCTGGCGACTCAGCATTGATTATCAGGCTCTGAATAAAATCACAGTCGGAAACCGATACCCGATTTCCCAAATCGACGAACTCCTTGATCAAATCATGGGGGCCAAATCCTTCATTAAGATTGATCTGAAGTCTGGATACCACCAGGTCCCGATTGAACAGAAAGATGTATGGAAAATCGCCTTCAATTCAAAGGAAGGCCTTTTTGAATGGTTGGTCATGCCCTTTGGTTTGACAAATGATCCAGCCACTTTCATGAGTATGATGGATGATATCTTGTGACCATTCACCAATACTTTTGTAGTGGTGTATCTAGATGAAATTTTCATTTACAACAAGACTTGGCCGGAACACTTGCATCATATTAAGTAGGTTATGCACACCCTACAGCAACACAAGTTGTATGCCAACTTGGAAAAATTATCCTTCGGCATGGACAAGGTCCATTACCTAGGATACATAATTGATCAGCATGGTGTACATGTGGATCCAGCCAAGATCCAAGCAATCCATGACTGGCCAGCCCCAACCACACTCACTGAGCTTCAGAGCTTCTTGGACCTTCCCAATTTCTACCGCAGGTTCATGTTGGGATTCTCCCATATTGCATGGGCCCTTAGCCAAATAACCATGGGTGGTGGTAAGGTGAAATTTGCGTGGAGCCGGTCCCAACAACAAGCATTTGACAATTTGAAGAAGTGTTTGTGCTCAACCCTAGTACTTTCACTACCAAACCTGTAGCAGCCCTTTGAGATTGAGACAGATACTTTAGACTATGCGGTGGGCGACATTCTCACTCAGCACGACGACCCCGTGGCCATAGTGAGACAATATCATATGTTGTCTGTAAGTACCATAATTATGATAAAGAAATGTACTCCATTGTGCAATCCTACCACTAGTGGAGACATTACATTCTTGGGAAGGAGATAGTCATCCACACTGATCATAAGCCACTTTAATTCATGCAGACACAAGGAAAATTGCAGAATGATCACCATCAAAAGTGGTCCACATACTTGCAACAATTCCACCTCAATATCAAGTATAGAACAGGAAGCACCAATCGCATCGTTGATTTCCTCAGTAGGTCACGAGTCACGGCACTCACCACAGTGCTAGACTCCTACAGCCATGAGACCATTAAATGGCCCCAACTCTATGAGACAAACCCAGACTTTGCCACCACCTACCAAATGTTGGGTGCAAATTCAGTTGTCAATAATTTCCATCTTCAGAATGGGTTGTTGTGTCGTCTGGGCCATATATGTGTTACATCAAGCGAGCGAGCGAAGCTGATCTGGGAAGCCAACTACAGTCTGGTGGTAGGACACTTCAATGTCGAAAATATAGTGGCAATGCTACAGAAACATTTCTACTGGCCGAATATTCGCCAGTAGGTCAGCAAGTATATTAGGTCTTGCACTGCCTGTGCTATAGCCAAACCAACCACTAATAAATAGGGCTTGTACACCCCTCTTCCTACTCTTGACAAGCCATGGGAATCCATCTCAATGGACTACATTTCAAGCCTCCCATCCACCAAGCGAGAAAATGACTGTGTTTTTTTGGTTGTTGATCGCTTTTCTAAGATAGCGATTCTGGTTGCCTGCAAGAAGAACATCACAATAGAGGTCATTTCCAAGCTCTTCTTTGAACGAGTCTAGGTAAATTTTAGAATCCCACAAACCATTGTCTCATATCGAGACAGTCGATTTCTCAACACATTATGTTCGAGCCTCTGGTCACTGCTAGACACCAAGCTCACCAAATCCATGGCTTTCCACCCCCAGACAAATGTCCAAACCGAGGTCGTCAATTGAATTATTTTGCATATCCTTCACATGTATAATTCAAAGAACCATCACACATGGGATGAGAGCCTTCCATGTGTCCACCATATCTACAACCGAGCCCTACATAGCTCAACCAACCACAACCCCTTTCAGGTGGGGTTGGGATTCCAACCATTGGGTCCCATAGATGTTGCACTTCCCCTTACGTTCACCTTGACCGACTCATCTCCTGCGCCAACTGAAGCTGACAAAGCCACCCGGTTCATTGAGAGGATATAGCACATCCGCTAACAGGTTCAGGATATCCTACAGAAGTCCAATGACAAGTACAAGCAGTGCCATGATCAACATCGGGTGCGACATAAGTTTCAAGTGGGCGACAAAGTTTCATTGCACTTTCAGAAATAACACCTTACAAGACCCCATCGAAAGCTTCAACCACTCTATTATAGGTCATACACCATCACCAAGGTCATGGGGGATAATTATTTTGAGCTCAACATTCCTCCTTTCCTTGTCCTACACCCAATGTTCAATGTGGATCTCCTTCGCCCTTATTTCCCACCATTATTGGACACCTCATACGTAGCAGAGCAACTGAAACCAACAGATCTCAACCCAAACTACATACAATAGGAATCCAGAATTCATATTGTGGACACACATATCAAGGGCACTCGACAACAAAGGATCTAGCTTTACCGAGTCATCAAACCAGGGCAGCTCCTGCACCAAGGCAAGTGGCTCACCCAGGGCCAAATTTAGTAGAAATTTCCTTATCTGATGGGGGAAATCAATGCAATGGAGACCATTTCTTCATAAGGAGGGAGGACTGATCTAGGTGGATATCGGTGGATAGCCACCTTTTCCAACTGGCTCAAAACATTTTTTTGGCAATTTTGGTAATTTACTATTTTTAGCATTTTTAACTTTCGGGGCCATTTTAAGGGCCTAAATGAAGGTTTTTCAAGATAGATCTTCTTAATTATATTTGAAGGAATTATTGATCCCAAAAAATTAATCTCCTCGAATATACCTTTCCAACGGGCTATCATACGCCTAAAACGAAGATCGTATGCAAAAGTTATGACCCCGGGAAGTTGATGTACTAACTTACCCAAACGGAGCACACGTGATTTTTGGCGCTTCATCTCCTAGGGTTAGGTTTTTAGATGTCTATGGTTTTTTCCATTCCTATTTATTTTAAAAATTCCTTCAGAGCCTCATTGCAATCATCTTCTTTCAAATGATCACAGTCGTGACATCTCTTTTCAGAGATAATACGCCACCATTCCAGCAAGCTTGTTTCCGTTGCATTTTATAGTTTCAACTTATTTCCTTATTGAATAGAAAACCAGTTTTACTGTATCTTTGTTATTTTGTGTTAAGAACCTGTTAATAATATATACTCATTTTTTCTTCTCATAAAATCCAGATCAACACATCACTCTTACTCAAATCTCAAAACATAAAATTAAACTATTCTAACAACTCAACTCACATTCATTCGTAAATGGTCAAGACATGGAATTAAATGATATTCTTCTATTAAACTTCAAAATCAAGATATGTTATACAATATGAAACGCTACTTTACATGTCATGTTATGCTATCTCTCTATATATATCCCACCATCCTTTCCATGACTATTTAAACAGTCTTGATCGTGAAACACAAGGAGGTGAAATCTTTAGCAGATCAGTAATTGTCAAATTTATCCATTGGGCTACATATTTTAAGCTTCATCCTCATGACACGATGTGTATGAGGATGAAGAAATAATCAAACTAGCTTAACATAGTCTTGCTAGAACTTTGATGATTTAATAAACATTCAACAATTATCTTAGGCACAATCTGGAGATAAACTTGGCATACTTTCTTTCATGTATTGGTACCGGATTGTAACATGTGTGATAAAATAGATAGTACCATATCTAAACATCATGCAATTGGTTGGTACCAGACTAGAACATTCTATGAACGTCGATACCAGATCGTGATAGTGAATGATCTGGCACATAGGTATCGGATGGCTAGCCTAACATAGAAGTGTCGGTCTTGTCCAAAGGTCAAAGGCTACACGTGGCAATTTTAAACATTAGTACATGAAATATTTAGCCTCCTAGCTTAATAAACCACAAAATGCATAAACTCAAATATACTTTACCTTATGACCTTATTAGTGACTGGAGGTAGTGTTCTTTTTCATTTATCCAAGATTAGGTAGTCCAAAAAGGTATAAATGAGGAGTATAATATGGTAATGGGAATGTCAATTTAGAGGCTCAACATTCCCCATGCCAAAATCATTGCATGTCCTCATGCGATTGAAACATACTCAAAATTTCAAAACTTGAGACTCCATTCTCTTTACTCTTGTGGATCAATGATGTTGACAGTTGAGGCTTCTACTTGCAGCTCCCTTTTTATGACCCGAATGTATTGTAATAGTCTTAGTACCTTCTTGAGATTATTATAAGTCTCTTCATGGTCATCTTGGATTTGTTGGTTGGTTGCCTTTAGTTGCTCGTTTTCCTTCTTGATATATCTATCTAGTATTTGGTATTCTTTTACCTCTTGTTTTAGTTTCTAATTTTTCTTTCGTAGCTCCTGTTGGGTTACGAAAAAGGTATAAATATCTTCCTTTTTTCTACAATTCATGATATAATTATGATTGACTTTTCAAATAATTAGGGATAAATAGGAAAGAGCATGATTAATATGTCTCTTAGAGTTTTCATTTAAGTTTTATTAAATAGATCCTGAATTACGATTGGAAAGGTTTGGTTTTGTTGCAGAATTGGATAAAATAGCTGTCAAAGATAACCAAAGAGATTTTGGATATGCACGAGCTATTGGGAGTTGAAGACTTTTAGGTGCAAAGCAGTTTTATGTTGTAACGTTATAATAGTAAAGAAATCCTGAGGATCTTTTGATCCTCATGATAGCTTGATTTACCCAGATTATTGTAATATATAAGAGGGTAATAGGTTCAGGAAAACATATAGAAAAATCACATTCAAGGATTCAAAATAGAGAATTTCTTTGTGCAAGTAGTTGTTGTAAATGTTTCACCAGTTATGGAATCAATGAAAGTTTTGAGTGCTTCTACCATCCCTGCATTTTGAGTTTTTCATAGCAGTACTTTTGAATACCGAGGGCCCAATCTAAAGGAGCTACTGTCTCATTTTGTAATTGTATTAGTTCGAAGTTTGATTTATGTTTTGTTATTCAGATCTCTTTTAATTGCATAAGTGTATCAATGAATTGATGATTGTTTGTAGAAGACAGACATTTCCATTAAGTATTAATGATTTTCGTTATGATTTCCATTTCCGAAGTCATCGCTTGACAGTTCCTCACATTTTCATCTACGTTGTTCCTTTTCCTTAGATTTGCAATTGTTTTTCCTTTTGGTTAAAGTTACATTAGTTGTTCCTTTTGGTTAAAGTTATGATAGTTGTTCCTTTTGGTAAAAGTTACATTAGTTGTCCCTTTCGACTAGATTACATTCATTGTTTCTTTCCACAGATAGAGTAATTCTCTATTTCCTTTCCAGTAATTAGAATTCATAATTGATAGATTAATTCTGCAAGTCCTTTCTTAGATTCGATTACTGCTTTGTAGTTAAGTGAATTCAATAGATTAATTAGTTCCTTTTCATTTTACAGCATTTTATTAATTTGATTTCAATTCCATTAGTTCTTTGAATCTTTGGTGAACATTTGAGGAACTTAATTGTTGATGAACTCAGGTTTGGTTTAGCTACACGATTTTAGGATACCTGCATAGACTTTGCTGATATTCTTGAGATAAAAAACGAATCTTCGGGTTGATAAATTAATGTTAAACTAAGCTTGTTTTTAAGACATCTTTAGAGCACAACATTTTGGCATCGTTACCGGGGAGAATGTCAAAGGTAACATAGGTTGCATCTCTAGAGGACCAGGTATTGAATACGGAAGGTAAGAACCTATGCAGGTAATAAGTAAAATGTGTATGCAAATGCTTACCTCCAGTTGACACTTAAGAGGCTTCGTAGGTGTTTCTTTTGATGAAATTTCTTTTGTTGTTTTGTGAAGTGTGTATGACTAGAAAGAAGGATCTTGAAAAACCAAAACCCCCACCAAAAACTACCAAAACCCAGGGTCTGGTGATCCCTGGAAGAAGCACTTTCATAGACAAAATCATCAAAAAGAGTGAATCCCAAGCTTCAGTTGGACCTAGAAAAGGATCCATCTGAATCCCTTAGGCAGTAGTTTCACCAACTACAGCCCACATTGAGATTCATAGAAAAAATGATGGGACTGAGCAAAGCTTTCAGAGCACAAATCTCCCACCACTCAAACCTTTAGAAGAGGGAAGATCTAATAATCTGGAGGAAGGAGTAGGAGAAACTAGCACGGTTTCCAAGGTAGACCCACCACCACCACCCAACCCTGAGTCTCTTGCGAAAGAAGAAGGCATATTAGAAATTTCAGATAAAGGGAGTGCAATCAAATTTCCTGAAAAACCAAATAATCAACTATTTCAAATAGAATACCCGGATCAAGAACCTCCTGAAAATTTTTGGCACATTTTCAATCAAATGGCACAACCAAATCAACAATGACCCCAGACCTCCATGCTGGAATATCCAATAGTTGACCCAATTGCCAATGCCCCTATGAAAGCAATCCCCTTACAACACCTGTGAACCTTCCATGGATTGATTTCAGAAGACCCCAACGCATTCCTAATTGAATTCGATGTTCTATGTAGAGGGTATGATTACACCTCTGAACCCAAAAAATTAAAACTATTC
This sequence comes from Picea abies, assembly GCA_900067695.1. Lineage (NCBI taxonomy): Eukaryota > Viridiplantae > Streptophyta > Pinopsida > Pinales > Pinaceae > Picea > Picea abies. The sequence continues at coordinate 7,096 of CBVK0101271960.1, read as the reverse complement.
CCCTCTACCTTGAAGGGAGAAGTCTTACGCTGGTTTATGGGATTGGGAGGTGGAACCATTGATTCTTGGGATCAGATGAAACAAACCTTCTTGTTAAAATATCAGGACTATTGTAGAACCAGATACCTAAAAGATGAAATCTTTCAAATGACTACAAAATAAAATGAATCATTAGAAGAATATGTCGAAAGATTTCAGTATAACTTGCAAAGATCACCCTATGGTACATTACCAGGTGAAGTACTCAAAGCAACTCTGATTAAGGGCATGAAATATGAATGAGTAGAAACATTGAATATAATGGGGAAAGGTGACATTTATGAGGAAACTTATGAATACATTGTTCCATTGTGTATCAGGTGCTCACGAGGAAGTACACAGACCAAGTCAGGAATGCGAACGTCCCTTACAAGAAACAACAATATCACTAGTGGGGGTGTTCCGCGAGGTGAAGTTGGTAATCTCTTAGAAAATTTTAAACAAATATTTTGGGCACTCTGACTACACAATTGGATGTATTAAAGGCCAAACAAAAAAAGGTAGAAATAGAGCAGACCTTGGCCATATTTTTCCATAGGTGCAAAAAGAAACATGGTCCAAGGGAATGCCCCTTGGATATAGTTTGGGTTTGTGATATTTGTGCCAAGGATCATGACACAGAAGAATGCCCATCACTCCCTGGATTGAAAGTTGTATTCAAAGAAGAAGAAGAAGAGGAAACAGAACCATTATATATGATGGCTCAGTGCCGACAATGGAAATCCCAACCTCAAAATACATTACAGGACCCTTCCTCTTTCTTTCCTGGATAGTATAATCAACAGCAGAATCTTGGCAGTACATGGCAAGGCTAGCCATTTACTAATCAGAACTGGCAGCCCCAGTAGTACCCACCTGCAATTCCCACTTGGAAAAACTAGCCCACTACAAACCCCAACTAGCAAAATCAACCAACTACAAGTTCCAATTGGCCCAATTTGCAATACCCCACCTCATCCTAGAAAAACTTGAATAATACCTACCCTCCACAATGGCCTAACCCATCTGCCCAAAACTCAAATTGGAACCAGAATTGGCAGTGCCCCATGGGGATGAATAACCAACCCATGGGGATGACCTCTCAAACCCAACCCTCGATACAAACCCCACTCCAATTGCCACAAATCCCCCAATAACAATTACACCCCCAATTGCCTACCCAACCCCACCCAAACCCCAATAACATATCAGTTCATCTCGTCCAGATTATGGAAAGTGGAGAAGGGGAAATCAATTCAGTAGGATGCAATGAACTCCAGTTGAGATCGGGGCGTATAATTTCCCCTGAACAAAATAACGGTCCCCAAGAGAAAGGGAATTAAAAACAACCAGCAATAACACCCTCGACTGTGGTGATAATGGAAGAAATCGAGCAAGGGGGGAACACAGTCGAATCACAGGACTCTGATAAAGATGCAATTCCCTCCCCTTCGTTCCTTGAAAGACTGATGATAGTGAAAACCATCTTATATCCTGACTTCGACATTGTAGGGGAACTCAAGAATTTATACATCAAAATTCCACTCTTGCAAGCCCTGCAAGACATATCGATCTATGCAAAGACAATCAAGGAGCTATGTGGGAGGAAACCCGTCAGAAAAATAAAAAATTCATCATCAACAGTTCATGTAGTGGGAGCCTTATCTGATCTCATTTTGGGTAGAGAAACACCAGTCAAATATGCAGATCTAGGGAACCCCATAGTAACAGTGCAGATTCAGAGTTGTTCCTTTCCAAATACCATAGTCGATTTGGGGGCGGCCATCAACATTCTAACTATGGAAACCTACAATGCCCTGGGAATTCACTCTTTCGACCCAACCCCGATTATGTTGCAATTGGTCGATCGATCAATGGTCAAACCACTCGGCACACTACATGATATAGTCATTTCAGTTGATTCCTGGGAATATCCCATAGATTTTCTCATCATCAACCCAAAAAGTGGACTCAAAGGGAATCCACTGATATTGGGCAGACCATGGCTCACGACAGCTGATGCATACATAGGATGTCAATCAGGTACAATGACAATTGCAAGAGGAGGTGTTACAAGGAATATCATCTTATATCCTTCAGCCAAACCCATTCCAATGATCATATACCCACAATTGCCACCACCACGATATCCAGAGAAGGATCTGCATCCCCCACTCATGATGGAGGAAGCCCTCAAGCTCAAGAACCAACTAAAGGATGATGTAATTAGTGGATTTATTAACAGCCCAACCTCAAATAGTCGATGGGTTTCCCCATTGGTCATCGTTCCCAAGAAAAATGGAAAGTGGCAAATCTATGTTGATTATAGGGAACTTAACAAAGCTACTCAAAAAGACCACTTTCCATTACCCTTCATCGATCAGGTCTTGAATACCTTGGCAGGGAAGAAATTATTCTCTTTCCTAGATGGTTTCAGCGGCTACAATCAGATCCAGATTACCCCAGAGGATCGGGATAATATGACAATCACATGTCCTTGGGGTACTTTTGCATACAAAGTATTTCCCTTCGGACTTTGTAATGCTCCAGCTACTTTCCAAAGGGCCATTTTAAGCATATTCAGTGATCTAATTAGCGAAGTGCTTGAAGTCTACATGAATGATTTTACTCCATATGGAAACGATTTCGATCAAGCCTTGACTAATCTGGAGAAGGTATTGGAATGGTGCATCACTACCAGGTTATGCTTAAGCCACAAAAAATGTCACATGATGATAACATAAGGTGTGGTATTAGGGAATTACATTTCTGTAGATGGAATTAGAGTATACCCAGCAAAAATCGAGGTAATCCTTAATATACCTACTCCACACACACAAACTGAGGTACGTAGTTTCTTTGGTGCTTCAGGATACTATCGCAGATTTATGCCAATTTTTTCAAAAACCGTTGCACACTTACATGATTTGACTGGTAATGTAGAATTCCAATGGTCTGACAAATGTGACATGGCTTTTGCAGGACTCAAGAAACTGATCTCAACAACACCAGTGTTGAGAGGCACAAATTGAAAAATACCATTTCAAATTTCCACTGATGCCTCAGACATCGCCATAGGTTATTTTTTGGGACAGGAAGAAGAAAAGAAACCCTACACCATTTATTTCATTAGCAATAATCTAACTCCGGCTAAACTTAATTATACAGTAACAGAGAATGAGTTTTTAGCCGTTATACACGCCATCAATAAATTGTCATTATATAACAAGCTATCTAGTTATCTTGTATACTAATCATTCTGCCATTAGATATCTAGCTAATAAACCAATTACTAATGGATGGTTCACTCGATGGTTATTGTTATTGCAAGAATTTGATATCACCATCAAAGATTGACCTGGGAGAGAAAATCTTGTCACAGACTTCCTGTCCCGTATCCCAAAAACAGATGACTCATTAACAACTGAGGATCAATTTTCAGATGAGCATCTGTTTTCTATCAACACAAAACCACCTTGGTATGTGGATGTAGAAAATTATCTGACAGCATGGAGATTACCGACACATTTATCATAAAAGGAAAGAAGATTGATCATCCAACTTAGTGCATGATTCACTTGGATCAGCGAATATATTTTCCACACAGGAGTTGATCTCCAGATCCGACGATGCGTACGAGAGGATGAAATCTATCACATACTGAAAGAAAGACATCACGAACCCTATGGGGGGGATTTTGTAGACCGCGAGACTGGACACAAAATCCTACAGATGGGCTATTATTGGCCCTCAATATTCAAAGATGCCAAGAAATATGTTCAGACATGCAATAGCTGTCAGCGGATGGGGAAACCAGGTCAGGCTGATGGAATTCCCTTGAGAGTACAAGTAGTCATAGAACCATTTGAAAGATGGGTGTTGGACTTCGTCGGCCCCTTTAATCCAAATTCAAATCAAAAGGCCTATATTCTCGTTGCAATGGACTACATGACCAAATGGGTAGAGGCAGATTCTTTACCAAATGTCAGCATTTTTCTTTTTGATCATCTCTTCGGCATCCTTGACGTTCGCAGGGTCATAACCGATCTTGAGGACCAGTTCCTCCAACGTCTTGATTTTGTTGTCTTTTGCGAGGATGATATTTTTTCTAGCTTTAGTTGGGTCTGGGCATTGCTCAAAGCTACCCAAAATTTTGATGTAGACGTTGTAGCATGGGCCAAAGTGTGGAAAACCATCTCGCTAGTTTGCTTGTGCAGATCCATCTAATCTGCTGGATGCACGTCTTTAGCCTGAAACTCCAATGTGTCCCTTTTATAATCTGATATAACCTTGGGATCCGGCACTTGTGCCTTGAGGTAAGCCATATGAATCCTACCTTTTTCTGTGTCAAATGTTGAAAGAAGCCTATGTTGAGCTGTGGATGACTGCTTCTGGAACTGGGCATAAGTGTTGGTAGTAAGAGTCTGGTTTTTCTTCTTCATCAAATCATACTTTTCAAAAATGCCCAACTTGGGTCCAATCTTTCTTGGTGGAGCATCTGTGGGAGAGTCTGTGGATTTTATAGCTGGTGTTATTGCCTTGTGCTAACTCGAGTCGAAATATAGACTGGCGGGCTTGACCCCTGTGGTGGTCACTGTGGTGGCTATGACCTCTTGCTCTACTATTGTGCCTGTCGTTGAAGTTTTTTTTGGCCTTTTGGCGTGCATCTTAAACTCCTCCGATGACACCTTTGTTACAGGAGAAGATGATTCTTTTCGGGGCCTCTTTTCCTTGGGATTCTGAGGTGTGGCAGTGGGTGGCATGCTTGTTGAGGGCACCTTCTTTTCCACCCCGACAGTTGGTTCCACGTCCACCAACGTATCAGGCTCCCATTCTGTCTGATTTGCAAATCTCTCGATTTTCAGCTTGGGCTCATGCGCATATGGGACGTTTTTTATTTTTCACTCTAATTTCAGAAATGATCCCACAAGGATCATAATGCCAGGTGAAACTTGTAAGGAATTTCTTTTCTCTTAACATTATGTCTGCTTCATCACCTGCGCCTCTAATATTGCAAATGAAAGAGCCAATCTGCCCTTTGATCCGCAATTGTTGCTTCTTCTTAAGGGAAACAAAGTGAATATCATCAGAATTCATTATTTGTCTAATATATTCTAATGTGAAAATTCTTACCGGTATATATCTCGGAAGCTTGTACGGTGCCAATTTTCACCCATAAACTCTGATCTCAGAGTGATTCTGATACAAGTACCAGTCTCCTGTCTTCGCATTGTCCGAGAGGTGTAGAATTCTCTGGACTTCATCATTTATTCGTGGCTCAGGCATGCCACTCAACATACTTACCACAGGGTGGTAAAACTATTCAATGAACGTTGTGAAGTCATATTCGACAGAATTGTGTTTCAGAAGAGAAGCCCATGCTGTGACTGGTTGGGGCCTCCCGTCGGCATCCATCTTCTGCATGGAGAAATTGAACCTGTCGTCTTGGAAATAGACGAACATGTAAGCCAGAATGGATGAATACCTGAACATGCCCTCTATGGAGAAATTCACAAATTGTTCATGGATGTTATTGGCCAGGAAGGTGTTGTAGTCGAATTGCGTGGTCGGTTGTTCATCATTTGAGAAAATGGACAGAAATCCCAGGATGGGCTCGTCTATCCATTGATCAGAATAGTAACCAAGCAGGGCACATAGGGAAGAGATAATTTAATTTCCTTTGGTGGAAAACATGGAATAAGGGTAGGGGGGATTTGTGGAAGGGAGTGGAGCGGAAGTGGGGAGAAAAAGCTCGAAGATCTGAGCTCTCTGAGGGAATGTCATTTTCTGGTATAGTTCAGTGAGGATTTCTAAGTTGAACGGGGACGCAGATTCAGCACGGGTTACCTGCATCATCTGGTCAATATCCTCTGGGGTGATGAAGAAGAGGACGTCTCCAGACGAAGAAATAATGGCTTTCTAGTCGGGGACGTAATGTGCTTGGCACTTGAGGGCGAATTCTGGGAAATTGTGAATCTAGGGGAAAAGATACAAGGGAAAATTGGACTCCCAGAGTCCAATTTCGTCACTCTGGTCCAGGAATATCTCCCGGAGCCATGACTGCAGATCAGAAAAGTCGAAAATGCAAACTATATCTGCTATCAAACGGTCTTTATCCACCAAGGGAACTTTATCCAGGTCAACAGGAGGAGGAAGAAAAGGATTTTCTTCTTCTTTCGCTTGTCTGGGCTTTGACACCATTTCAGCAACTGTACCTGCAAATAAACAATACGTTAGTGGGGTCAACTGGACTGTAGGTGAAGGCGATGTGGAAGCAATGGAGGAATAAGAGTTTTCTTGCGCGATGGATGAATAACGAATGAAAAGGGAAAATGGTAGTTTTATTCAAATTGGGGTCGGTTTGGCGCGGGAGATAGGTCAGCAGGATAACGGGTATGTTATCCTATAATAAATGGACAACGGGCCACTAGGGATGAGTTGGCAGATGACGGTAGCCAAATCATATGGTAAGGTGACGTGGAGGCTGGTGATTGGAGGTAAAAGTCACCAAAAGGGGTCGTTCATGAGTGGAAGGGTAAGGTCTGACAGCATGGCTGACATCAGTTATGGGATGGGACTCAAACTTGGAAGCAAGTGGGACAAGTGGACTTAGTGGAGGATGACGTCCATGAGCGGCGGCTGTCAGACACCATGTGAGGGACGAGACTTGAGAACCAATAGACTTGTGCCACCTGTGACGATGGGCCCGCCTGTGGAAAATATCTATTCCGGACACCCCCCTTTGATTAAAAGCAGGACACCAGGGGGGGTCTGAAATCCATTGCGAGCCATAGATCTGCGTGCTCCTTTTCTGACCGTAGATCTCAGTGCACTTTTTAATGCCGATTCCAGACCCCCCCCCTCCATTAAAGGCAGAACGGAGGGGGGGATCCGGAATCCGATGTGAACCGTAGATTTTAGCACTTTGATCTGAGCCGTCTAGATGTGCGCCCAAGTTATTACCAATTCCGGACCCCCCCCCTCCGTTAAAGGCAGAACAGGCAGGGGGGTCCGAAATCCAATGTGGGCCGTGGATTCACGCGCTCTCTTCTGGGCCGTCCAGATCTGCGTGGATGTT